>CM077301.1:6101152-6273652 GCA_039654925.1 Anguilla pacifica | reverse complement strand
CCAGCAAGTTCATGGACCTGGACGAGCTGCAGAACCAGGGTAACGAGAGAGGCCTCCTCTGCTCTCCGCACGGGGAGTTTCACACACAGGCCTTACTGTGTGTGTGTGGGACAGGGCACAGGGGCCCTGTGTGTGTGTGTGTGCCTGTGTGTATGAGGGTATGGGTGTGCGCGTGCATCTGTGTGTGTATGAGGGTATGTGTGTGCATGTGCATCTGTGTGTGTGTGTGTGTGTGTGTTTGTGTGTGTGTGCATTTCAGTGTGAGTGTGTGTGTATGGAGGTGTTTGTGTGTCTGTGTGTGTGCGTGTGTTTGTGTATAGTGGTGTGTGTGTGTGTATGGGGGTGTCTGTGTGCATTTCAGTGTGAGTGTGTGTGTGTGTATGGAGGTGTTTGTGTGTCTGTGTGTGTGTGTGTGTGTGTGTGTGTGTGTGTGTTTGTGTATAGGGGTGTGTGTGTATGTGTGGCTCATGGGCAGGTGTGCTGGGTGGATCAGCCCATTTAGCCTGATTGCCCAGCTGGGCTGTACTCCAGACCACCGTGCTGCAGAGGAAGCACAGCTGCCCTCTGAATGGTCTAAGCTGAACTGGCTGGGCCAATCACTGGAGGCCGCTGGAATGGGGGAGGGGTGTGGGTGTGGCTGTGGCCGTGGAGCGTGGGAGTGGTTTAGAATGTTGTTGTTTTTTTCCTGACCTGCGTGATCTTGTGTGAAATCCTGCCCCCTCGTCTGTAAACTCGGCCCAAGGTGTGCTGCCGACTTCTGTGTGGATTCTGGGAACGCTTTTACACACACAGGAAGACATTTACACAAGCACCCAGTCCACATGTCATACATGCACACACACACACACAAATCTATATGCGCATGCAACCATGAACAACACACACAATGTATACATACACTCCCACCCCACACACACTCACACGCACATATACAGACCCAGATTAAACTCACACACGCAGACACACACACACTCTCACCCACACACATTACCACACAAAATCTAGCGGGTGTGTCGCAGGCTTGTGCAGTGCTGGGATTTCTGGGATTGCTGGTCCTCCAGGGTCGGGTCGGGGCAGGGGTTGGGCGTGCGCTTCGCGCCGTGCCGGGCGGGGTCCCCTGTTCTAAGCCCCTCCCCCCGCTGTGTCGTCCGCAGGGAAGGGGGACGGCTTTGAGCGGTGCCTCTCTGAGGCCGATGCGCTCCTCGAGCAGTCCCTGCAGCTCGAGCAGGCGGACGACATGGCCGCCGCACTCTCAGTGTGTAACCAAGCTGTGTGTAAGTAACCCTAACCTGCCTCTGCCTGCGCTCCCTTACTACCGCCTCTAACTGTCTGTACATCTGTCTGTCTGCCTGTCTGTCTGCCTGTCTGTCTGTACGTCTGTCTGTTCGTCCTTCCGTCTGTCTGTACGTCCGTCTATTTGTCTGTCTGTCCCTCTCTGTTTTGCTTCCCTGCGACCCAGCCTCAAATTCGCACCCTGCTCCAGACTTTTCTCCCTCGCTCCCTCCCTCCCGTCCTCAGCGCTGAAATTTGGAATTGGGCCGTTCCGAAATGACCCTCGCTCTCAGCTCTTTCGGCTCCGGTGCAGTGCGATTGGGCGCCGGTCCGTGGGAAAGCTGTCCGTCTCGTCCGAAAACCCCACAGAGAGCGAGGAGGAGGCGGAGCCTTAGAGTCAGATCTGTAAATGTAAACTTCCTGTTCTTTTTATTCCCGAACATTAGTAGGGGCAAATCGCCCTGAATCACTGATGATGGGGAACGATTTTGGCCTGTCTAAATCCAGGACTGTGTTTCTGATATTGGGTAAGGTCACCAGCCCTCAGTGTGCATTTGACCCCAAACACTGAGAGGAGCGGGAGTCTCAGAGCTGTTTACCCGTTGCTGTGGTTACCAGGCAGCCTGCCGGCCAACCCTCCAGCAAAGGGGGAGGTGGGGCATGTGACTGACAGCGGCAACACCCAATCCAAATGCTGCTAGCCCTCTTCTGACTCCGCCCTCTTCTAGCTGTTGCTCCCAAAATGCGCTGTTTTCTGTCATCCGCACCGCAGGAAGGATCCTGTGCCCTGGCAGAGGGTCGGGATCCTGGATGCGGTTTTGCGGTTAAGCAAAGCAACTGTCCTCTCTCTCTCTCTCTCTCTCTCGCTCGCTCTCTCTCACTCTCTCCAGGGCATGAAATGAACTTCTTCACCCACTGGCCAGAGTGGCTCGTGGATTCTGAAATTGCCAGCCGTTTTTTAAACATGTTATCAGCCGCATTACCTTTTACAGTGTTACTCAACCTGGTTGGCTACCTGCCAAAGTGGCTGCTGGAGTAGAAAATCTTATCAGCCTCAATCAAAATTTCACTTGCATTTGGCTGGTGGCAGGTGTTAATTTCATAGCCTGTCTCTCTCTCACCCTGTCTCTCTACCTCTCTCTCTCTGTCTTTCTGTCCCTTTCTTTCCTTTTCTATCTTTCTCTGCATTCCTGTTTTGAGCGGTGTTTCTGCCTACCTGCCTGCCTGCCTGCCTGTCTGTCTTTGCACAAAACTCTGTGTACCTGGGCACTCCCGATCTTCTCACAGAGGAAGTTCCTTCGTGTTTTGCAGCACGGTGACACCTTACCGTACCACCTGGTCCTTTTGTCTGTGCACACTACCCTGCGTGTGTACCTCACCGTTCCTCTGTCTGCAGCCAGTTCACTTTCAGACTTTGGTAGACAAATAAAAGGTGGCGTTAGAGATTATTTATTTGGATTCTCTGTCGCAGTATTGCTTGTTACCTGAGATTCCGAGACCACGAAGTGTTTGTTGAAAAAGATCCATGTAAGAACTTCAGAGGTCGAAAGAAAATAGGCTAGTAAAAGCTCGCTTTTAACCTTTTTTTAGTTTTACAACTTATTTACTTTTAACATTGTTCAGTTTCATTTTACCATTTTGCCATTACGTACAGTGAGTGTGGGTCTTCCAACCCAGTAGACATAACGTTAGCGTAACGTTAGCGAAACGTTAGTTTCCCATCGTCAAACCACCCCCATTTGTCTAGTAACGCTGTCCATGTGACCTCATTCACACCCCTGGCGGTTCTCGTAGCGTCTGTCCCCCCCCCCACCCCCCACCCCCACCCCCACCTCATCCCGTCCCATTGTTTAATCACATGACCCTTATTAGTGTTTTATTTTTGTTACAAGTTGTTTTGCATGCTCCCATAACTCAGTTGTTTATTTCTACGTTGTTTTTTTTTTTTGTGCCTTTTTTTTGTTTTTTTGTTTTGTTTTGTTTGTTTCCTTTGCATTGTAGCTAAACTAAGACTTACCATGCATGAGGGCTACGCTAACACACATAGCAGAACTGTGGCTGATAAGAAGCTGCAAAGGTGCATGAGGAGGGCTCGAGGCCTACAGCAGCGCATGCAGCCGCAGCAGGAACCGCAGCCGCCGCAGCAGACGCAGCTGACGCAGACGCAGGGCCTGCCCAGGTACCAGCCGCCACCGCCAACCGCCAACCCCCGCCGCTAACACCAGGGGGCGCTCCCGCGCGCGGACTCCAGGGGGAAGCGTGCGCCTTCGCGACGCGTCCGCCGAGACGTGCCGGGGTTCTGATGGGTTAGGGGTGTTTGTCGTGGACCGTTTTTTGGTTTCAATGCAAGACTCAAAATGTGTCAAAAGGGTGCCTGCAGTGGTTCTCTCTGCTAGCTTAAACACTGGTTAGAGTCTCTGGTTGTGCATGAAAAAAATGAGTCGTTTTACAAGTAGCCAGAAGTGAACGGTCTGATTGGGGTTCACTAATAATAAAAAGTATGATCTAGTATCAATTTTCAGAGAAGTAATCTAGTTACCCCTTGAAGATATAAGAATATATATGAGAATTGGTTCATTTATTTGAAGTCGACTTAATCTTGTATTACACAAAGCCCACTGGGAAAAGGGTCTTGTGTGATTTATTGTTTGCTGATTTCTATTTACTGCCCATTTAGAGCAGGTTAACTTAGGCGAGCGTACACTCTGACCTTTGACCCTTGTTTGTCATGGCCTGAAACGGCTATCAAGGTTGAGGACTGGGCCGTGGGGTTTTCGTCTTCGCCCCAAAAGGTCCTTCTGTGGCATTTCTGGCCCACCGAGCTTGGGAAGAGTATCGGTGTCTTTTCCTCTCTCTCTCAGTGTAAAGAAACTGACCTGGGAACATCGCACACATTGCAGACACTTAGACACATCCTGCTCGTCCCTCAGAGAATTCAAGTTATTCAGGCAGAATTGAAGCTGGCCATGATCCCTCAGTTAGCTTTGCTTTAAGCTTTACCCAGGATACACCGTGGTTAGCCGCAGAGAGAGGCTAGCTTCTGAAGCGGCGAATTAGGCCCTGCCTACATGTAGTGATGTCATAGGGCCCGCGCTGCGCATTGATTGGGGGCTATTGCAGCCGCGTGTGACTACAGTAAGTGGATCTTGCGGCTCTAGGTCAGATGCTGGCGCTTGTACTTTTTTTTCGACCTTTGACCCCGAAATGGCGAGACGTGTGTGTCTACGCGTGTGTGCGTGCGGGGACCAGAATGCATTGCGGTACGAGTCGGAAAGCATCGGCGAGCGAAATGGCGCGCTCACAGCGATCGCTGGCTCGTTTTAAAATCAGTGAGACCGGCGTTTTGGTGGATTACTGAGAGCCATCGTAATTGCTGGAGTGTGTTTTGGGAGAAAAGCACAGAACCCATAAGGACGTCCATTAGGAGGAACGGACTGTTCCCAAGCTCACAAACCTCTGGCTGTGTTCACACAAGATGAGAGCGTACAGTATTTACAGAAACCCTCAGAG
Organism: Anguilla pacifica; assembly: GCA_039654925.1. Classification (NCBI taxonomy): domain Eukaryota; kingdom Metazoa; phylum Chordata; class Actinopteri; order Anguilliformes; family Anguillidae; genus Anguilla; species Anguilla pacifica. Next base: position 6,268,870 of record CM077301.1, on the reverse strand, counting down.
GAATTCTACATTTATTCACAAAGTGGAAATTAATACTGCTGTGTAACCATTTTATTTCTGTATTTGTATGGGTTGTGAGGATAAAGCCAATTGGATTAATGTGATTTATGGCCTTCCTCAAGTTACGTGATTTAATTATGCAAATTAACTTGGTTAGAGTCCATTTGAAGAAGCTTTCCCTTTGTGAAAAATATGTAAAATATATACAATATATCCTCTTTGGGAGGAGGAGTGTTTCAGCTGGACGGTGAGAGATTTGAAAAACGTTTCATACTCAGCACCCTTCAGCTGCCTTTACCCCTGACTGAAACTCAGAGAGCTGACTTCCTGTGAGGTGGTTGTGCAGGAACATGCAAGTGCACAGGTAACCTGGAGACCAAGGGGTGGGCAGGGGTGTGTTCTGTGGGCGGTGCCATGGGTGGGGCTGCTCAGTGTGTGTAGCAGTGATGATTGACATGTCTGCATCTGGAGTGCTGTGTTACTGGTGATAGTGTCATGCATGGGGGAACGGGGCTTTTTGATTGGCTGGTGACACGCTCTCTGCTCCGCCCCCCCCTCTAGTGAACAGCCTATCCCGGGCCAAGTATTGCTGACGGCCGCTCAGTTGGAGGACCAGGAAGCTGAAGAGAACGCCACCCTTGGCCCGCCCTCTCCTGTCCACGTTAAGCCCCTCCCCCCATGTAGAAATTTGCCCACCGAAGCCTTGAGCCACCTGCCTCCCTGCCCCTCCCGCGCTGTGGAGTTCCCATGGAAACAGGGCCCCAAGGAGGAGGGCGGCGAGCGCCCAGCCCCGCCCCCAGGCCCCGGCGGCGGAGAGCGCGAGATGAGAGGGGAGGGGCGGGAGCGCCCCCCGCCCTGGGCGGGCGCCCAGCTCGCCGACATCGTCCCGGACGAGGGCCCGCGCGCCCGGCATGCCCGTAAGCACAGCGCCGCCTCCTTACCCTCCCTCTCCCTGGACTGGGACGACCCGCTCATGGAAGGGGAGGGCGGAGCCCAGCCCCCGCCCCTGGCCCCGCCCCCCCAGGGCCCGGGCGACGTTTCGGACTGGAACGCCTTCCGCGCCGGCCCCCCGGTTCACGCACCGACGCACTCGAACCCCCGACCCTCCCTGCCGGCGGACCCCACCCCCGAGAGGGAATACTGCAGCGTCGCAGAGGAGTACCCCCAAAGCTACCCCAGAGCCCCGCCCCGACCGCACGTTCGCACCCCCCCTCTGCAGGCCCCCCCGGTCTCCAGCGCCGGCCACAGGCTGGCCCCAAACCCCGACGCCCAAAACTGGTCCTCCTGGAGCCTGGACGGGCCGGACGGAATGGACACGCCCTTCTACGCCCCACCCGACGGCCACTGCAAGCCGGCGCGCCCCTCCTTCCCCGCCGAGGGGGCCGGGCCGCCGCCCGCCATGCCCGTGGAGCGCTGGGCCGAGAACGTCGCCCGATACTACAACTCCCAGCATGCCCCTGAGCCGGACCGCGGCTCCCCCAGCCCCGAGCTCTCCGAGCTGGACTCCCTGTACCAGGCCAGCCTGCAGGCCTCGTGCGCCCCCAGGGTCCTTCACAGCGCCCACCCGCTGCATTCTGGGAAACCAGGTACCCACCACGCTTTATTGCAGGGCTGCCCAACCCTGTTCCTGGGAATCTACCATCCTGTAGGTTCTCATTTCAACCCTAATATGCCACACCTGATTCTACTAATTAGCAGCTCAGTGAGCTCTCTAGCTGTTGAATGAGGTGTGGCTTTGTTAGGGTTGGAGTGAAAGCCTACAGGACAGGAGCCGGGCTGGGCTGCCCTGCTTTAGCGCTTTTAGCATTGCACGGAGAACTGCATTCCTAAAACACTGCACTTCAGTGAGTCTGAAGAAGATTCAAACGCAGCGACGTTCAGTAGAGTGGAATTTAAGATGGCTATCAGCCTGTAATCCTGTTTCACCGATGGCACTGCGCCAGAACTCTGGAATCTTCCACCGCCGCCTCCTACCTGGTGATATTTAATGAGATTTATGGTCTTTTGATGTAATGCTGTTTTTAAGGGCTTAAATAGGAGTGCGCTCGTATTTCTTAGAGAAAAGGAGCAGTGATTCAGCATGTGGCTGGTATAGCGTGTAGCATGCAGAAGCGTTGGGGTTCCCTGCAGATAGCAGGGTTAGCGTGTTGCATGCAGAAGCGTTGGGGTTCCCTGCAGATAGCAGGGTTAGCGTGTAGCATGCAGAAGCGTTGGGGTTCCCTGCAGATAGCAGGGTTAGCGTGTAGCATGCAGAAGCGTTGGGGTTCCCTGCAGATAGCAGGGTTAGCGTGTAGCATGCAGAAGCGTTGGGGTTCCCTGCAGATAGCAGGGTTAGCGTGTTGCATGCAGAAGCGTTGGGGTTCTGTGCAGATAGTAGGGTTAGCGTGTAGCATGCAGAAGCGTTGGGGTTCCCTGCAGATAGCAGGGTTAGCGTGTAGCATGCAGAAGCGTTGGGGTTCCCTGCAGATAGCAGGGTTAGCGTGTAGCATGCAGAAGCGTTGGGGTTCCCTGCAGATAGCAGGGTTAGCGTGTAGCATGCAGAAGCATTGGGGTTCCCTGCAGATAGCACGGTTAGCATGTAGCGTGTGCTAGTGGCGACGGGGGTGCAGGGCCAGACTAACCTGGTTGTCTCCATAGCGATGGCGGCGGCGCGGAAGCTGCTGTCTGGGATGGCCACGCCCGGCCGCTCCAAAACCCCCACTGCCGAAATCGAGAGGAACGCGTACAGGACCCCCGTCTGCGCCAGTCCCCCCGCCCACCATCACCAGGTGAGCCAGTGGCACACGCACACGTGTGTACACACACATACATACACATATACACACATGCACACGTATGTACACACGCATACACATGCACACGTATGTACACACACATACATACACGTATATACACACATGCACACGCATGTACACACGCATACACATGCACACGTATGTACACACATACATACACACATGTATATACACATTATACTGTGTATTAGGAGTGTGTGTGCGGACTGTGTGTGTGTGTGTGTGTATACCGATGTGTTGTCAGCGCCTGTGTGTGTGTGTATGTGTACTGCTTGTGTCTGTGTGTGTGTATGTGTACTGTGTGTGTCTGTGTGAGTGTGTGTGTGTGTGTATACCCATGTGTTTTCAGCGCCTGTGTGTGTGTGTGTGTGTGTGTGTGTGTCCCAGCCTCCCTCCTCTGTGGGCCAGGAGAGGCTGCATTGTGAGGACCCGTCAGGGCCGCGGCTGCATTGTGAGGACCCGTCCTACAGCGCTGAGAACCTTCGCCGCATCGCCCGCAGCCTGAGCGGCACTGTCATCAGAGCACGGCCCGAGCAGCTCGCAGGCTCCCACAGCTTCGTGAGTAACACACATACACACACGCACACGGACGCACAAACACAGACCCACAAACACACACACACACATACACACACGCGCACACACACGCACACGGACACACACACACGCATACACTGTACACACACGCACACACAAACACAGACCCACAAACACACACACACACATACACACGCACACACTGTACACACACACACACACACACACACTGTACGCACACGCACACACACTGTACGCACACGCACACACACACAAACACAGACTCACACACACACACAAACACACACACACACGCACACACACTGTAGACACACACACACACACACACACTGTAGACACACACACACACACACACACACACACACACATATACAAACACACACACACACACACACACACATACACACACACATATACAAACACACACACACACACACACACACACACACTGTAGACACACACACACACACACACACACATATACAAACACACACACACACACACACACACACATATACAAACACACACACACACACACAAACATATACAAACACATACACACACACGCACACGTGCACACATACACGCACACACACACATACACACACACACACACACACACACTGTACGCACACACACACACACACACACACACACACACACACACACACAGTCATGGACGTTTATTAATACTGCAGACGTCATTCCCCCATCACATGTCTGCATACTGTCAGCATTTGTCATCCAGTGAGTGTTTCTGCGTGTTATACTGCCATCTGGTGCCCATGTGATGCAACTGTGACTCTGTGCAGTGAGGTGTAACCTTCAGTTGCACTTGTCTTCTGTCAAGCCGGAATGTTTTATATTTAACTATAAAACAAGCCGTCGTTCATCGCGCTGACTTCCCGCTGTCTCACTGTTTCTGTTTTTTGTTTCGCAAGAGCGTTGTTGCGGACGGGGAAGGCATCCGCCCCTGTGAACCTGTTCTAACTCCATCTCTCTCCCTCTCTCCCGCCCCCCTCCCCCGCATGCCCCCCCCCCGCCCCCGCCGTGTGGCTGCCCACCCCCCTCTGTTCACGTCTGAAATAAAGGAGCCCTCGGTCGCCAGGACGACGAAGCATGCGGAAGGCAGAGTCTCACGTCGCGCTAGCCCCTCCCCCCACCTCCCCGCCCCCCACAATCCCCCCGTGTTCCCCGCTGACCCCCAACACCACCATCAGCACCACCAGCACCAACACCACCACCATCTCCACCCAGCCCAAACACCTCACCCGTCCCAGCAGCTGCTGAGGCCCACTGTGACGGGGCCCGTCCGGGGACACCCAGGTAACGGCCCCTCCCTCCCCAAACCCCGCCCCCTCTGCCTGTCATAGCCATACTGCAGAACACAGGTGCCGTCTGTGATCCTGCAACCCCTCACCCTCCCAGATGTCTTTACAGATGCATATCTTTGCCTGCTGTGTGTTTGTCTTGCTAGTTTAAGAATTTAAGCCATTTCTTGGACTGGTTTTGTTTTAGGTCTTTAGAATGTTTGGCATGTCATGGGGCACCTGAAGAAGTGTTTGGATGTTTGTGAGTCCACGTCGGCCCCCCCTCCCCTCTCCCTGCTAACAGTCCCTCCCCTCCCTCTGCCCCACAGGAGATTCCCAGAAGGCCCACAAGTTTTTGGCTGTGCTTGACGGGCGTGAAGCTCTCCCCAGCGAAAGCTACCACAGCGTGGCACTGAGCTACGGCACGCTGCCGCGGGCACCTCGGCGGACGGCCTCGGGGTCCTCGCTGCCCAGGGACAGCGCCCGCGATCTGCAGCAGCCCCCCCACAGCCACGCCCACTACGCCACCCTCGCCCACCCCCGCCACTCCGCCCCCGCCGGGCGCCTCGCCCCTTACGGGCAGCCCCCGTCCCCCCACGGCGCCCACGAGCACCCCCTCCCCCGGTACCGCACCCTCCCCCACCCCCACCCCCAGCAGCTCGAGGGCCCCGCCCAGCCCGTCCGGCTGGACGTGCCCCCCGACGGAGACTGGCGGGGGGGCGAGTACAGGAAGGCCCCGCCCCCGTCCCACGCCCACCCCCACCCACACCCGCACCCGCAGCCGGCCCCCAGGCCCGCCCCCTACGCCAGGACGCCCCACGGCCGCGCCCCGCTCTGCTCCCTGTGCCAGCAGGTCCCCGCCGAGCCCTCGCGATACTACTGCTACTCCTGCGGCATGTACATGTCCCGCTTCCGGCCCACCAGCCGCTAGAGCGCCCCCCGCAGGAGGGCGTGAACACTGCGCGAGCTGTTCTGTGCGGGACCCCCCCGATGACGCCTTTGGGACCAGCTCTACGCCGTCAGCGCACCGTGGAGCAACCGACTGGACCATCGCCCCGACTAACGCTCATGCAGACGCCAGGCTCGCGACTCACTCTTTGTGTAACTGTTAAACGGTGCTGCGTCGTCACAATGGCCCGCGGTCGAGGGAGACAGGGGAAGCCGCGGAGGGATACGTTCGTTCCGTCTCTCTGACCGGAACTACTTCCGGCTGCGACAGGACTTCCCAGCGTACTGTTTCCTTTACGCCAGAACGGAAGTGTTGTCGTCGTCCTCTCAGTCGAGACGGAACCTCCCTGTCCTTTCCACAGGGCTGCCTTTCTGTTTTATTTTTTTAACGTGTTCAGTAAAACGTGTGCGTTAGCTCCTCTGTGGACTCTGGGGCCTGAGACGCAGACGTGTTTCAGCTCCTGGGGAGCGATGCACTCAGCTGCAGGAGAGCCCTTTCGGAACAGAGGAGCACACGAACCGGGACGTCCCGTCAGAACACAGAGGCGCACCGAATTTGGGGTTGTATGGAGGATAAATGCACGCAGCGCTTTTGCCCCAGTAACACCCCTCCAAAACGGGCGGGGTAAAAAGAGGGTGGAGACTCAAGGCCTTTATGACTGTGACCAATAAAAAAGGGGAGGGGTCCCAGCGCTTAACGGACACCGGTCAACAGAGGAGTCGGTCAATCAAGAGGAGGTCGCAAGGGGGTGGCATCATTCAAAATTAATATCTGGGAGACTCGAATTAGCCACGATTGCCACGGTTTCATTTTTTTCATGCAATTAAAATGGACGCCTTAGAAAGACAGTTACTCTGACTTAGAGGAGCAGCTGAAGGGGTCCTACGTAGTTGCAGGAGGTTTTTATTTTGTTTTTGTTTTTTTTTTTTTTTAAAAAGGAGCAGGTCTTAGTCTTTTACACTTAGTAATTTGGCTCCTTTAAGAGGTCCTCAAGCTTTTGTTTTTATTATGAGCTATTTATTTTTAGGAGACGGGTAGGTTGTGTATAGCTTGTACAAATGTTTTAACTGAATGCTTCTTGTACCCAGAAACAGGCCTGCTTTACTTTTGTATTTCTCTATCCTACCATTGTCTGCTAGCGTCGTAGAGTTGGTATGGACTGAACATTTTAACCTTTCAAATGGAAGGGTGACCGTAACTTTTCCGTAAGTGGAATTATTCGTAGCAAACAACTTAGCCTTGCATTTAATGTTACAGGCATAGACTGCCTAGATGTTATATTGAATATTTTTTTGAACAGTAGAAGAAGATATAAAAAAACCGCTATATTTTAAGACGATGTAAGACGTCTGTTCTCTAGTGCTTTGTGTTTACTTTATGTGCATAAAGACGAGTTGAGCGCATTTCAGAAGTGCAAAGGTAGATACCCACCACTGTTCTGACTCAATTGCCTTTGTTCCCCGGTTTTTTGGGGGAGATATTCCGGGCTAGCATATTTTTTTATAAACGTGGACGGCACTGCTACGTAGCCATTAGCCTCGTTAGCCTAAATACTGTGGTACAGGATTGAAGTTTGAACGTCTGAGAAAGGTACCCACTGTTAGGATCATGGAAAACGTGTTCCGTTTTTGACATTTAAATGGCTACCCGAAATAACTCTAAAGAGGGCTTTGCCAAATCGTGAGTACTAGATTGATAGCATTAGGGCCCAAGTCTAAGTTAATGAAAGTTAATGTCCTCTGGTTTTTTTTTGTTTGTTTGTTTTATTTGGCGGAAAGTCCACACCATTGGGTCAGCAAATGCTTCTGTATTTACAGGGTTTAAAATATGTGATTTAGCCTTATTGTACTGTGGTAGCAACATGCTCCAGTATCATTTCTCTCTCTCTCTCTGCGTAAAGAATACTACTTCATTTGTAATTCCGAAAGATTAAACTCGATCACGTACAGGAGCGCCTTGCTTTCGGAGGGTAACGTACAGTAGAAATGGGTCCTAGAAACCAAACGATTTGGAGGCCTTGCATATGCACAATGTTTGGAGTTTAGCGAAGGCCAGGATGTTAGAACAAAGTACGAAACGGAAAACGGACAATATATACAGCCTTAAGGACTAATGCTGTCGGACACATTCAGCAGTCTGATGAAATATTGAAATATTATATTAGATGAAATATTTTATCAAACTGCTGAAAGGCTTCTGTCAGTTTTATTTTTATTTGCAGACAGTGTACACGTGGTGCCCATTTCTGTTTTCCTATTTTGCTTGAAGTTTTACGATTTCAGTTTTACACTTTAATGGCTTTGTTTTTGTTTTTTTAAATTGATTTTAATTTGCAGTGTCATTGCCAACAAAAGTTAAACTGCACTGCTGCTGGGGAAAAGGGTGGGTGTTGCTACACAAATTGAGATTTGGTTCTCTCGAAACAACAGAAGCAAAAACTGGAATGTCTGACTTCGCAAAGATTAGCTGCGTTCTGTCAGTCATGATCTGCCCTGTATTCTTCCCAGGGTTATCTGGTCAAAGAAACTGAGCTAGTCTTGAGTCCTGGTGTGAATGCTGCAAAACACTGCACCCTTGTGGATTTCCAGTAGAAGTGCAGCTTACAGATGTGACCTTTTCTTTTTTTTAATTTTTTTTTTTTTAAACGAACAGGATTTACAACGACTGTATATACACGCGTGTACAGATATTACTAGCCTTCAGAATGAAGTGTGACGAGGATTTCTTGACAATGTAAAGGAATTTTGACGGATTTCCACTCGTTTGTAAATGCTATGCCGGCAGATGGAAACTTGTATTTTTGCAATAAAGTTACTATGACGATCTCCAACAGGAGCAGGGCACAGTTGCACTGCTGTCTTTCCTTGTGTTGGTTCCATTCGCAGGTGAACTGGATGGAATGGTTTGTTCTCACATCTTTGCAGTCATCTGCTTTTTGCAGTCACCGGATGCCTTCAGGGTGTGGGATCTGGATAGCCCGCAGTGAATGTTCCGTGTGGTTTCAGCTGATGCCTGCCTACCCTGAGCGATTTTGGGGGGGATTTTTGCTGGTTCTTGTCATTATTTGCTTCCCATTCATGTACTGTGTATGTATTGGCACACATAACATCATAGGGCTTTCAGGTTTTGGGAATTGTGATTTTAGCAGTTATATAATGCCTGCTTTGTGTTAGTTATGTTAGCCGCTTGCCTTTTTTTTTTTAAACATTTATTTTGTAGATTTATCACGTCTATATTTAGAATGGGCCTGTTGTTTGGTCAGTAAAACACAGAGACAGTTTGGTGCCTGCAGGTGAGCTGCTGCTGCCTCTGCAACCCGCCCCTGTTTGAGCCGTAATGGCTGTCTTTCCGCAAGGGGAGTGCATGTGTATCACGGCAGGGCACGCAGCTTTTTCTGTGAACGCAACCCCATCCCCAACCCCAACTTTGGCTGTGACCACTTTACTGCAGCAAGAGAGAGAGGAGTGACCCCAGGAAGCAGAGGAGAGACGAACAAGCGTGGGACAGGTGGGGAACGTTGCCTACCACCACTCTAACACCACCCCCCCAATTGTGCGCCCTATCATTATTTATGTTTGCTCTATGCTCTCATCCCTGGCCGCTCACACGCCCTGGATAAGAGCTCTCAAAGTAACACGGTCACTGTGGTGTTGAAAAGACGTAGTGGCACCATTTGCTTGGCAAGATTTCACCGCAGCTGTTTCAAGTGACTCCAGAACATGTCGAATGTCTCTCGGTCTGCAATCCAACTGCAGTGTACATATAGCCTTAGAATAAATCTGTGTGTGTGTTTGCTTGTGTGTGTAGGCTGTGTGTACCCTTTATGTGAAATGCCTAGTAGCATTTGCATAGGTGGTGCTGTGTCTCTGTGCTGTTTGGTGCCATCTGCTGGATTAATTGCAGTTGCTCTTTAAATGACTGAAGTGTGCAGATGGTTTGACGGTGCTTCCTCTTCCGGGAATTGCATCGATGTCCGTGCGTTTGCGAGCGGTTGTAAAATATGTTTACCGTCATCTCCCACTGCCCTTCGGCAACCCCCCGTTCCCCCCCCTCCCCCCCCCCCATGCTGCCCGTCACCTGGCAGTGGTACCGAAACACCAGAGTCCCCCCCCCCCCCCCACCCCCTGCATTGCTGACCTTTTCACTCTCCCTCCAGGGGCTTTAGAGACCACTGTGCAGATCTATTACATCGCATACGCAGCAAAAAATGTCCTACCAGTGCCTCCCCACCCCCATACACACACACTCACACACACAGTCCCGCACATCAGCAGTACACACATGCACACACACCCCCACACACCAGCACACCTTGAATCTCTGTTGATGGCCACATCCTCCAACAACCCCTGCAGAATAAAAAGTATTTCATTTCTTTCTGACAAAATAACTGCAACATAAAGTGCTTTTGATGACAAAAACATGTTGCAGTTATTTTCAAAAATATTTTTTTTTTATTGAATGTAGTGGTTTCAGCATAGTAGAATATGTGGTTCTTGAGAGTTGGACCAAAAAATCGTCCCCTAGAGGAGACAAAAATGAATTTCTGAGTCTTAGGTGGTTATGTCATCTAAGGCGTCTTGTTTAATAAAAGTACATTTTGCCTGACGAAATCATCTCCTTTGTAACCTTGGGGCTTGGACTGAAAGCACAGAAACTTTGTTCAAAGGAAGAACATGAAATATCAATCCTCAGAAATCTTAATCTGTACTTTGATTCTGGATTTTTGATATTTAAAGCATATTGCTGTTTTCAATTGTTTATTTATGAATGCAATACCTTTGGTCGAGGGTTGCTGCATTTTTTTCCTTGGTCATATTGCAGTTCCACCACAGGAAATGGTCCTGGTTTGAGTCTGCATGTCCTGGATTTTTCCCCTTGTTTGGAATCATTGTGCCAGGAAACCTTCCAACTTTTCCCAGAGGCTGCATATGGACTGTATAGCTGTATCTCTCCCAGGTGGCCTGCGGCCTTCTTTTGCTTTGTTGGAAGTAATTCAAGTCATTGTAACCCTACAATGTAGTTGCAAAACGTGCAAAAAGTCTGCATTTGTGGTGGTACCTTTTTACTGACAAAAAGCCACTGAAGTGTAAAATGTATGTCTTCACGGCCTGACACGCATTTCCTGTGTGTCACCAGCAGAGGGCGTGTTGAGCCTTTGCATTGCTAAAGCATTTTCTGTGTAAATAGACGAACGGTGTCCTACAGGTCTGTCCGCGTCAAGCTGGAAGGGTTTTTCTGAGGAGGGCTGTGATCCATGGTACCTGACTGCTGAAGCTTTGGCTGATTTTGTCTGCCTCCACCTGAACCTGCACCTTCACCTCCACCTCCACCTGGCCCTGTCTGCTGAGCCCTGGGGGGTCCCCAAGCTGCTCGGTCACCCCTGCAGTAACGATGACCCGCTTTCTGATTTATTAGCTCTGAAGGAGAGACAGCCTGATGTCTGAGGAACATCCATCATGGTTTACTACAGTAGTTTATCTGTACAGAGACTGCTTGAAGACAGTGGAAGATCCACTGTCTTCAAGCAGTGTAAATGAGATGCGTGTATGCATTGTAATACTAATAATAAGGAAATTATTGCATGCTTTGGACAGGCATGTAATAAAACAAAGCACTATCTTAGTTGTCTGCCTTAAGCTACAGGGAGTCTGAAGCTAGTTACCGCAGCACTGGCGGACTGCAATTGTCCGTCTTTGAGGTCTAATTTAAAAATTCTTTAAAAAAAAAAACAAAAAAAAAGCCTTTCTTGTAAATAAAAGAAAATAATTTCCTACTTTGGCGGAAGGTGTCATGAAGAGGATGAGACGCCTGACGGAGCTCCCTGGAGCCTGGCTGCTAGACACGGCTTCTATTTTAGGACGAGGGGGAGGAGAGGAATCCCCCGATGCTTCATTTGAGGAATTTCCTCGAAAAACTTGTGAAGCCCGAGAAGTCGATCCAGACAGGGCTGTCGTGTTTTTCCCGTGAAGCTGCTGCTGTTCCTGTGCCCTGTCCGCTCCTGTGGACAGGGCACAGGTGCAAAATGCTACATAGCTCCATAGCAGGATTTTGCATTGGTTACGCTGTGATTTAGGCTAAGCCAATGAAGCTACCATACCTGCCTGTACCGGGCGAAGTTGCCATTGTTTCCCAAGGGCACGGGAGGTCATAGGTCGTGCTCATTGGTTGTTCCAAGGTAGGGTTTTATATTTGTCCTCACAAGCTCCCAGGGCTCATGTGACCTCCCAGCAAGTTTCCATGTCACGTCAGAAAATATTTTATTCCCAATACTGTCCTTTATGAACATTACGACCCAGTCTTCTCCCAGGAGCCACTGTGGATTTGCTATACTAAATTTTGTAATTAAATTAAAATTTTTGTGTTGGAGACCCAGATTTAAGGTTAAATACTACCCATATATCTGTTAAATATATTTAAATATTTATTACTATATGGAATCTATGTTAAATGTCCATGTGCACCTCTTGTGGCAGGACTGAAGGAAAGAAGCCAGGTGGTTGGCATGGCATGCAATAATATACTGGAGGCATAAATATGGGTTCTATCCCATAATGCAATGGAACTGCACTTACACAATGAGGCTGCTTCAGCTGTGTAGAAACAATAGCCTCAAGGGGTAATGTTAGTCTTTTAGATCCAGGGCCCCCATGCAAAGCCCCATTGGTTACCTTGCACTCATTCTGAAGTTCTAAAGTTCTCTCTTCATCTCTTACAGGTGGGGCTCTGGCCCTAAGCCAATGGCAGGAAGGCTCTGTGTGCTTCTCGGGGGCTAATGCTCTTCTCATGCAGGATCACGCTGAGAGGGATACGTCCGCGCACCCCAGATCTTTCTGCAGCGTCCGTGTGTCTGCTCAGGTACATAGAGACGTAACAGGCCTTGGGCACTGAAGCAGTGGGATATTACAGTCGCATCGAGACGATTTGCCTTGCAGTTGAGCAGCGTCACGTTCGAACAAACTGTGAGTTCACACGCAAGGGAGAGACAGATTATTATGAAATGGTGAAACAAATGCACGATCACTTCCCAGGCACCTGAGATGATGTCATGCTGAACCATGCTTGCGGATCATGTGATGTGTGAAATGCCATTGCTTCTGTTACGAATCAGTCCAATATTTTGGAACTCGTAAATTTGTGTCTTTTCAGTAAACCTCTCTGTGCCTAAATTCACCAGCCCAGTCAACCCTTGCCTAGTTGATGTGGTGTGTGTGTGTGTGTGTGTGTGCGTGCGTGCACTATATGTCCGTGTGTGTGTGTGTGTGTGCGTGCATAAGTTCATGTATGTATACGTGTGTCGGACTAGCTAAATCGTATTCTGTCTTTTTAGTCTATTGCACACCTGGAAAAAAATCGGACGAAATATTTGGACGTGAAAGCCTTTCTGTCACACAGAAATACACACAGCCGGTAGTTTAAGTGGAATCACGTTGCACCAAATCAAAACAACACAACTCCTCTAAGGGAACACATGGTTTGCTCAAAGATTCAGTTCAGACAGGAGTAAATTGGGAGAGCTTACAGTCATTTCAGGAGTGAATCATAATTCAAGCCAGACACAGTTTCTTTTACAAGCTTCTTTATTGGCTTTCGTACAGAAAGAGTCATTTCTGTGTTTAAATATAAGCAATGCACGGCTGTGAAAACAATGCTCATTCTGGCATAAAAAATAGCTTTGGCTACACCATAATTACCGCTGACCTAATTGGAAAAAAGGATTATAAAGTATGAAAGCGCAGCAAGGATTTGGGTATACAGTATGTATTGAATTAAATTAAATTTTATGCTTTTTCCTGGAAGGGAATGCCAGTCAATATTGTGCTCAAACTTCATTGTTGGCATTTTCCAACAGATGCAAATGACAGTGAGGTGCAAGTTCTTGGCAATCGGATGATGCGGCAGTGTATTTTTTTTTTTTTTGCATTTTGCATGTCATGCTTTCCTTGCACAGGCTGATGTGATGCAAAGGGAAAGGATGGGGGGGGGGCGGTGGAACTATGGGAGGATGGGGGAATGAGGGGATGGGGGGGATGGGAGGATGGGGGGGTTAAAAAAGTGAACAAGCATGCAGCTCATGGAGACACTGTGATGCAATGCGGTTGGTAGTCCTCTGCTCACCGTGCGGAGTAAGGCACAGAGGACCTCCAAAGCACAGTGCTCTCAGTTTGAACCTCCTCTGCGTGGAGCACAGAGAAAGTGAGCTTTTTATATCTCTTGAAATGGCTTCTCCACATCATCCGGCACTGTCGTGTTTATGCAGAGTCTCAGAGCCTTGTTCTTCCACACAGCCAGTGTTTAAAGAGTCACAGGTGTGCTCACTGGGTTGAGATTCATTCAAGTTTCTCCATTAGTTCTCTCAGTTTGCCATATTGAATTTCCATCCGCATTTAATGATTGTCATTTAAAGTTTTACTAGGGGTCTCATTTGAATGATATACGCCGCACAATAACCATGATAAACATTTAGCTAATTGTGTGCGTGCGTGCGTGCGTGCGTGCGTGCGTGTTTGTGTCTGTGTCGGTAGAAATGGCTGTGTGACTGTGCATGCACAAGTGAACATGTATCTTGTCTGTAAATATGCGCAGTGTGGCGTGCATATTTATGAACGATGACACACTCCTCTGCTTTGTGGCTTCAGTGTCTCATTTTTCCCTTTCGGCAACACACAAACACGAGTTTTTGCTTAAATGTGTTGCTCAGAGGATCTAGATGAATAAAAACCCGTGCAGCACCACTGTGTACACAGGGAATCTCAATCTCATCGTCTGGTAACGGACGGGCCAAGCCCAAAGGAACACTCATCCTCCGGTTACGTTTGCACTGTGGGACAGGTGAATGCTGTAGGTGACAGGTGAACCACTGGCAGTGGACTCGCTGTGTACTGGGTTTCCTAGGAACACCCAGGTTTTGATGGGTGGACATTGAAGAGAAATCAAAGGCCCCCCCCCCCCCCCCCCCCCCATGACCTCCGGTCTGTGATTGCAATCTGCCTCCCGTCCCACCCGCAGATTTCACCCCTGATTGGACCACCGCAGGTTCCGCTGCTGGTGCTCACGTCTCCAGTGGCTCACCAGCCCCTCTGTGAGGTCATAGAGGTCATCTATGATGTCATAGAGGTCTCTGTGAGGTCACTCTGCTGCGGCGTTCCACGTGTTTCACCAGCACACCCTGCCGTGTGCGTATCGCGCATCTAAAGCACATGCTCATCGCCATTCTTCCCCGCTCAGTAAAGTCTCTCAACGCTGACTTAACACGCATCTCGATTCCTTATCAGCCAGGAAAAAAAAAACAAATTGCACAGACACTGGGAACGGATGTTGTTTGTTTGTATCAGCAGATTTCTCTCCTCTGTGTAGCAGACACAATGCAGTGCTGTGTATGTAGGTGTACTAAAACTGCAGCTTCAAGCATAATTGTATTCTCAAGGTGTCAGACGCTCTCTCCTTACCGTCCCACAGGAGTCGCACACCTATGAAATTTAAGAGATGCCGTGAATCCGCCGCGTAACTAATGACCTTGGATTATGGACCCCTGTGGTCTGTAAACCTGTCGCACGACGATAACGTACGGCGACAACAAACCGTTCTGCGCTCGGAATCGCGCGGGGCTGAAAACCCGCGAGACTGCTCGCGTTTGGAAGGAGAATGAGCTCAGCGGTCTGGAATCGTGTACGTGTTCTCTCCCGTTGCCCGGGGGACTGTGTTTCAGCAGCGCCACGTGCATCGTGGGTACATGTCCTTGAGGGACAGTTAAAGGGTGAATGTCAGTTGGGATTATGGCAGGGCAGGAAATGGCTGCTCGTGCAGACAAACGCATGGTAAAAATGCATTTATCAGGCGCTGATTAGTCCCTTGGTTACAGTGAAGGTCCTCTGATTCTCAGTGTAGGAATCCCCTCAGATACACCAAACCACAGAGGTATCTGAGTGGTGAAGGAACCTGGTGCTACTGGAACTGGATGAATTAAATGATATTGACTCAGTTATCTTACTCCAGAATAATGTTTTCAGCTTTCCTCTGCGCTAACGGCTTTACATGGAGACTGCAAATGATCTGCCAGTCGTGTGGCTCTATGCCAGTGGTCTCCAGCCCTGGTCCTGGAGAGCTACAGAGTCTGCTGGTTTTCATAGTGACTCTGCACTTCATGAATCAATTAGAGCAGTTGATTACACAGTTAACTCAACTCGCCTGGTGTCTTGGGTCTCAATTGGGTGCTGATTTTAAGGTGAAAACAAAAACCAGAAGACCCTGTAGCTCTCCAGGACCAGGGTTGGAGACCACTGCTCTATACAGATCACTACCTATGTTTTTAGATGAGGACGTGCCTTTGGCTCGAATAGCCTGCATAGCTACAATTGTGTATCTTGCTATGGCACTAGTGTATAGGCGAGCGAATATAAGGTGCAGATATCGAGAGTGTTATATGTGCATGTTAGGACATTAAAACTGCTCAGTGTGCAGCGACAAGCGTGAAAGAGGAATGCCAGGTTAAAGTAAATGCAGCTTATTGTTCAGTATATTAATAATGGCAAACATACAACGGCGCAAAATGTGTTTGTCGTTGAATTGCTACGTGTGAATGAGGCGCATGAGAGGGTGTTGACGAGTCTCCTCAAACCATTCCACTTTTCCACATATACAGCGAAGGATCATTGGAAAGCCCCTAATAAAGACCCAGATCATAATAAAACGGCACATCTGCTTGCACCATCTCTGTAAGCCTGTCACGCCAGGTCACGCTAGGGGCGACATACAGTAGACCAGGAGGTAAGAGCGGTCGTCTGGCAGTTTTTGTTGGTGCAATCTCAAATTGCTCATTGCCCCTGTGGAGCTACGGGCAACTGTCAGCACTGGCCCAGTCAGCAGGGAGAGGAAAAAAGTACCAGAAATATTCATTCAGAAAAATGTATTATTTGAATAATTTAATATTCATTCTGTATGCCCTGATGTTCACTGAATCGGCCCAGTGACAGTCAGTTGGCCAGTTCATAATGCGCGCTTGCGAATGTGTGGATGGGCGTGCTGCCGTTGGGGGCCGAGCCTGGCCGTTTGAAACGCGAGTTTAAATATTCTCCCCTTGCTCCTTTTAGCGTCGCCAGATTTGACGTAAATGCCCAATTGTGTAATCCCTCCGTGTGAAAAGCTCAGGAAAGTGGAACAACTCATCCACTTTACCCCTCTCTGACAGGACACGGATTATGGACGCCTGACCCCCACCCCTTTTTTAAAAGAATTGAAAACACAAATAAACACAGACAGTTTGGTTTTAAGTGCGGCAGTACATCAGTGCCAGTGTGGTGACATTGGCTATAGACCGTTCCCTGTCGTAATTGGGAGGGATGGCGAGAGAGCCTGCTGTGATTTAAGTATTTCGCCCACGGCCTCATGCTGAGGACGCTAAAACAAAATGTCGGCCGTTATGTGGGGAGTTGAAATCACTTTCACGCATTTCTTTGATCTAGATTTGCTTCACGTTGTGACGTGAACTCTGTCTTTTTTCCTTTAATCTTTATTCCTCAGTAGGGCTCATCGGAATAGGAGACGAGCGTCCGTTAATTTCAGTCCTTGCGCGCTGTGATTTGTTTCGTTCGGGTTTATTGTGGAAGGGTGTAATTGCGCACCTTCCCCAAACACAAACAGCTGCTGCGTTTATTGCGGTTATTATCTCGGCTGGCTAGCCGTGTTCCGGGCGGGTCGGGGACCGTCATATTCTGTGCGGAATCCTCCAAGCTGAAGATAACCGCGCTGACACCAACGACCCCTCGGGCTCACGCTCTGTTCATGCACAATGCGGGCGCGTAGTTTGATGACGCCCCCTCACCTCACGTTCTCATTTATTTCTGTCGTTAAGAAGGTGACTCCCTCTTAAGCTGGACGATTGTTGTATGGCCAATTTACCTTTTCCGTCAGTTTTTGTTAAACCCTCTCTTTGGATTTCCCAAGTTACCCTGCTCAAGTGCAGATCAGCACTGAGAAGAAAATGGTTTTAAAAAAGTACAGGTTTTCGGGTTTGCCCTAATTTCTTAAAGATCTGATTTCTTCTACATTCTCGCTGCGTCCGATCCTGTCACCATAACGACGTGATCTGTGCGTCATCCCCACTGTTCATGTTCATGTCTGACATTTCAGTCAAAGCCTTGCTCTCTCCCTCTCCCTCTCCCTTGCTCTCTCCGTCTTCTTCCCTCTCTCTGTGTCCTCTTCTCCATTCAATTCAGTTCAGTTCAGTTCAAGTAGCTGACTGACAAAGAAACATTTTTTTTTTTTTTTGTCGTCAGAGCAGAATTACCATCACAATGTGAATGCTACCTGAATGCCTCACAAGTGCAATTCTCCAGAAGCGAATTTGCAAGTAAAAAACGGCAAAAACGAAACAAACGAACGAAAAGAATAAAAGAATGAATGGATTTCATGAATAGATGATGAAGGGTAAAACCGGGGGGGGGGGAGGAGGGGGAGGGGGGGGGGGTGTTAATGCTCAGCAGGTTCATGGCCGTCCCTCCTCTCTCGCTGTCCCGCTGGTTAAACCGCACAGTGGACCGGCTGCATGCGAGTGCTGTGCAGCCGCCTGTGCTGCAGAGCCTTACGGAATTAAACTGAACGCATCTCGCTCGGCCCAAAATGGAGGTCGCGCTGCCGCGGAATACCAACCGGGAAACGCTGCCCCGGGGGGTAGGCGTTCGCGAAAGATCCGCTGAGAGTAATTACATGAGGAGTACAACCCGTTCCGTGCCCGCCATCTCTGGCCTCTTCACCGTACCGGTGATGTCTTCCTCCTCTAACCCCCTCGCGCCCCCCCGCGCCCCCCCCCCCCCCCCCCCCCGCAGAGTAAGCACTTGCATCGAAGCTTTAGGATCTGAAAGTTTTTAGTTAAATTTCTGTGTTTGGTGAGTGGTGCAGGTGGTGCAGTGGATAACTCTGTCGCCTCGCAGCAAAAAAAAAAAATCCCAGGTTCGAATCATTTTTCAATGATTCGAGATCTTTGTTGAATTTGTTTTTCTTTCAGTCCAGGACTAGACTTAATCCATGTGTGGAGAAACTGGCCGTATGTGGTTTAATTCTGAGAGGTGGCTGTTTTCAGCACCACATTTATCGGGAGGCTGCCAGTTCAAGTCCACGATGGGAATTTTCTGTACCTTCGATCAGGGTAATTGTTGTGTCCTGAATGAAACTCTGTGAATGTCTGTGTGGTATTTCGTCGATTTGTTGCTCCAAACAAATAAATAAAGCGACGCCATCCTTTCTTCTTCCCAGAAGAAAGGATGACATCAAACAGTATGTATGCCGAGGCAATATTGGTTCTCCTCTTGCCAGTGTTTGCGTTCGCTGTGCGCTAGCAACTCTGTTCATTTCAGCAACATGCAGAACAAACACAGTGGACCGGTACTTCCCTTTCTGACTGTACACAAACTAAAAAAAATATATAAAATGTGAAGAGGGCAGCATAAGATCTTCATTCCCTGCGACCTTACCAGAAGGAATTTTAATATTTAACATTTATACACAGATATCCTTCTCATTTATTATGATGACTTTGGAAATCGGTACGGCACTGGCGGGTTAGACAGACGATCAATAGCAGAGAGCGTCAGCGTCTGATAACATCTTCCCCAACGCCACCTGAGCATCTTCTGCCGAACGCGGCCCAGTGACAGTGAAAAATGTGTCAACATGGAGGACGAGGAAGTGGAACCACTCTCGGTGCGCCCAATGCTCTCTTCAGATCAGTGTCATCGGAATTTAGAGCAAAATAAGCAGGTTTGACCTTCCTAAAATACACAAAGGGACACCAGGCGTACGTGCCGAGCGTGGGGAGAAGCTTATCGCTCATGCATTTTGCGCTTTATTTTTAGAAAGATGGAGTTGTATGGATTATAAACTAGTCTGTTGTCAATTTGATTAATTGATCATTTCTTGACTGACGTGGTTGACCCAGTGACTTTTGCATGAGTGGTTCATTCTCTTGATGTATGTCTGGCTACAAATACGAAAAACCTATGCAAAAATGATTAAACTTATGGAGGACGGGTTACAATTTTGTCCGCTTTTCAGATTAAAGTTGATTATAATAGAGTTGATTAAGCAAATAAAGCTTTGTCTGATTGATGATTGATTTTGAGTGATTAGTTTTCACAGCTTTTCCAAGAATAGGACATAGCTGTTTGTTAATGACTAACCTCATATTTATTAATAACTCATCAGAATAGAAGCCATGACTAATGTTGCAATTTCAGTGCATGAAAAAAACAAACACTTGAGCCAGGTATCCATTCACACCACGCTGATGAAGGTCTGGGTCGAAACATGACCGCCTGAGACAGCTGCTTTTGATCAATTATGCTTAATCAGGACTGCCCTACTAATGCTTGAGAGCAGGGTTTAGTCTTCTTAGGTTCTTAGACGTACGCACACTCACCCTCGTCTGAGTTACACGCGCTGGTCAATCAAGCAATCGATGAGTGACACGCATAGAGTGGGCCTGGTCAGGGCAGACCGCGGGTCACATGACTGCTCTGAAAACATGGCGGCGAATAAGAAACGCTTGCATCGTTGGCTGACCTGTGTGCTGATGGAGCCCTAGGTATCACTCCTGACGGGAGTTCTTTATGGGAATGGGAAGACTGGGCGGATGTGAATAGGCCGGCATGATTTTTTCATGTGGTCCTGAGAAGAAAATGAGACGTTTTCCTGGGGTCAATAGCACACGTGGTGCAGCGTTCATCCTCTGTAAAGCCATATGAGAAGAGAAATGGCTGCAGGAAGGGTCCTTCAGGAGTCTGTCAGTCAAAGGACCTACATGATCTCATATTGGTACTGAGTGATCATCTTCATCCCATGTCATGTCTTTCTCAGTCAAAAGATCTGAACACAGATCTGATCTTTTAATGGACTTTTTGAAGATGCTGGCAGACCCGTGTCGCTGCGAATGCACTCCATCCCGGCCCCATGTAGCGTTTGACCCACCCTATCAAGCGACATTGCATTGACTTTTGCATTTATTTCTGTTCACTTCCTGTAGTCAAACCCACATAGCCAACTGTACATGGGAGTGAATAGTGGTCAAAAATTGTCCCCAGCCACCAAGGTCAGATTTGGGAAAAGCTCGTTCTTGTTATATAGTATAAAGACCATCTCTTTTAGCCTACAGTGTCTCGTACCCTTTTTTCTTGCAAACCTAGACGTTGATTAGGACATCCAGGCGTTTCCTTGCAGAGTCTATTGTGAATAGTCTGATTATGAATATGTGACAGTGTCATGTCATATGTGGGCATGTCGCTGTGCTGTGCACGCGGTACTGTGCACGCTGCATTAGCGCACGTGTGTCGTGCCACAACACCCATCTCCCTGCTGCAGGTAATTATGCCGAGCGGGACTCAATCACAACACAAGAGGAGGAGAAAGCCTGCAGGCCCAGCTGTGCAGCTTTTACCGAGTAGGTCGGGAGCACAGCACCCTGTGATTTCTCTCTCTCTCTCTCTGTGATTTTCTCTCTCTCTCCCCCTGTGATTTCTCTCTCTCTCTCCCTGTGATTTCTCTCTCTCTCTCCCTGTGATTTCTCTCTCTCTCCCTGTGATTTCTCTCTCTCTCCCTGTGATTTCTCTCTCTCTCCCTGTGGTTTCTCTCTCTCTCCCTGTGGTTTCTCTCTCTCTCCCTGTGATTTCTCTCTCTCTCTCTCTCTCTGTGATTTTCATATTTGGCTTTGGTTTTCTTTTCCTGTTGCAATTTCACGGTATTGTTGCTGAATATCCTGAGTTTTTTTATTAATATCTGATCTTTGACTGATTCACAGGATAAATCCAGACTTATACCATATCACCCAGCTTGGAGTTCAGCAGAATCTTATTACTTTAAAAAAAAAAAAAAAATTTAATAAAGGGTTTAGCATATGCCTGTCCGCCAGGTGTCTTTGGAAATAAATCCCATTGATTTACTCCCATAAGGCTTTGGCCTCATGCACAATTGTAGGGATCTGGCATTATATAATCGTGCTTTACTTTAGTGCTACACAAACTTCACGTCCGATATGAACTGTAGTCAGGAGGTATTTTCCATAGCATGATATTTCTATGAAGAAACTTTGTGTGTCAGTATTTTCAGGTGCATACTATTTAGATTTCTTTACAGAAGAGGGAACCTGTTAAAATATGATGTAAAATAATTTTGCACACTTTCCCCTTGTTAAGCAAAACTAATTTTAAACAAACTGGCAAGGAATCAAATGGACAGGCTGTCATCAGATAACATTTGGTAAGTTTGTCATGCAATGAAGCACTGTCCACATTAGCACTTTATAAACCATTAATCAACAATTTCAGTGCTTATTCCTTAAGGACATAAAGTAACAAGCACTGCAATTGTTTATAATTGTTATATAATTAATTATAATACAATTGTTTGCAGTTGTTTGCAGTGCTTAGTGACATAGCTTTGTGAACTTGGCTTTATTTTTAACATGCATAAAAATAAACCATGCACATGAAAATATTTGGTGCCAGCTGTCAAAAGTAGATACTTATAACATATTTATAACATCTTTATAACGTCATAATGGATTACGAAGTCACACACACAGACACACGCACACACACGCACACACAGACACACGCACACACGCAGACACACACACACAGACACAGACACACACACACACACACGCACACACACACACACACACACACAGTAGTGTTAGTCAGTCTGTAGCAGTAACAATATTCATGGGCTTTCAGAGTAAAGAGAACTAACATCTTAACTTATTATCTATTGGACTCTATTTCACTTGTATTGGCAACAGGGTGACATGAGAAGATTTTTCAGTATGAGATTTGACCCCTGAGACATTCAACTAGCAGTGGGTTTTTTTTTGTTGTAGTTTTTTTTGCTTGCACTACAAAAAAATATGCTTCAGTAAGAACTTTTTTCAATTGCCATAGACAATCTAAATGTAAAATATCCTGCCTTTTTTGAGATAGTTATTGCTAATGTTGAGTCTCTGGAATCTCCTGATGGGGAAGGCCAAGAGAGAATCGAAGTTCCCGCCCACCTCCCCCAATCCCCCCCCCGCCCCCATTCCCTGTTCCGCGATCACTAACCACCCTTTTCTTAGTCCGCGAACACAATCCCCCCCCCACCTACCCCCTGTCTATTATTGAATTCCCTTTGCTCTCCTTTCATGACCAAAATTTCTGTCTGTGAGTGCCATCTATACCCCCACTTTGGGAGTGCCCCGTATAAACTTTTAGTATAGGGCCCCCAAAAATGTCAGGGGCAGCCCTGCATGCATTCTTGGCCTTTGATAATATTCTGCTCTTATCATAATGTACAGTTCACTCCCTGTGTGTGAAGATTACATATTTTACACTGAACACCATGGCTGGCTAAAACTGATCTGCTCCTCCCAGCAGAACTGCATGTTTCCTACACTGCCGTAGTTTCCTGTGCGGTCACAACATAGATGAAGAGAAGCTCTGGTCTGGGTACTGGACCATAGAGTGCAAGGAGTGTGATATCTTACCAGCGAATGCAATGTCTGTGATGCTGGTGGCTGAGATATCGTTGTTAATAATGTGCTGCGCTTTTTATATCCATGAATCTACTTGGTGAATCGGAGTTGTGTTCTTCAAGAACCGCCCCCCCCCCCCCCCCCCCATGAAGCGGCATTCTTCATGTGTGGTTTGTAAGGATTTTCTGAACGCCATGGGGTCAAGATGTCTGAAATCCCCCAGGTCTGTGATCACACTATACGACACTCAGTGTACGACACTCAGGATGGCTGATGTGTGTGACGGGACACAGCACTGACGCTGACACAGCACCGACGCCTCCTCATAATTCAAAACTACAGCCGTGTTTTGCTTGCAACTGGATCTTTAAAGCAAAGACAACAGTTTGCGGGTTGCGCCAAAGCCGCGCACACAAACCTGTGCGCTGACGAGCAATCCCAGTGCTAGCCGAATTCACGAAATTCCACAGGGTCTCTCTGGGGGGGGGGGGAGATGCTCGAATCGGACGCCGGTAATGAAGGACACCTGGCGTTCAGAGAAAACCGGGGATTACCAACAGTATCCTCCACTGTTTACGGAGGTCTGTCCTTATCCGTCTTGTGATGTTCTGTTTCTGGAGATTAAACGGGCTTTCACGCAGCCGGTGTCATTCTGTTCCTCCGAATTCTCTGGTACAGTAAATTAAACATAATAAAAAAACATCCTTCTGTTGGTTCGTTTTCACAGTGTTCTGTTCTCATGATGCGTTTTCTTTCGCCCTGGAAGCTGGTATGATATTATTTGTCGGTTATTTCCCGTAAATTATATGCGGTTATTTTCGGTTTATAATCGGTTATTCTCCTGTGGTATTACGCTGTAGTTAAAGAGACAAGTGCTGTGAAATTGACCGTTTTTTTAGAACTGTACTATGAAGTTACGTAAAGGGTTATGATTTATTTATATTGTAATATGAGGCAGCAGGTGAAGATTTGGGGTTTGACTTTGGGGAAAGGGGGAGTGGACATTAAAGGAAATGGATGCGGAGGGTCACAGTGATAAACTGTAATTAGTAAAACAGCACATCTCCGTTCAACATGTGTTAGCCATTTAGCAATTTGTTATTATACAGTTGCTAAAGTTTTTTCTAGTACATACTGTGTTTGCACTGGTATGCGGTTGCATAATACAAAGTGTTATGGCTTTAATCCAGCATTTGCTGTGCTTGTCATCCTTTTGACTATTTTGAGGTTGAAATTATTTTTGTTTCCAATTATGTTCTCATTCAGTCGTGAGTATTTTGGCTAGAACTTTGTTTGAATGACCTCACAAAAGTACCCTTCTCTGGTGTGTGTTCCCCAAATACAAGAAATTTTACTCTTCCCTAGATGTATGCTTTCACTGAGGCAATTTTCACCTTTGGCTCAATTAGCTGGATTTAGGAAACACGATATAGATGGTGAAGTGAGAGGTTGATGTTGGAAAAAAAAGACATTTATGGACTAATAGCCATCTGGCTTATTACACATAGACAGGGTGTGAGCTGCAAAAATATTACCCCTATTGGACTGCCACTTTGCTCCGACTACTGGTATCATCAGTTGTGAACACTGTCAAAATGTTAAAATAACGGATAGTCCTTAGTTGTAGAAACAGGAGAAGCCACTTGTAATGCTGGGTCAACATGGCAAAGTTCTGTGTCAGGCATGTGAGCTTTTACTATTTTGAACCAAATCGAACGCTGTCCCCCATTTTGAAAGTCTTTACCATCCACCTCATTTTGTGTTTTATGAAGTCTATGATGTCAAATCCTGTTCCTGCTCTACAGGGTACGCGGAAGGATGGAAATACGCGGGTGGCGTTAATACACTTTGACCAGCTCAGAAGACAGTTATAATTTAAAAAAAAAAAAAAAACGCCATTTCCTTTAGGTAACATGTCAACTGCCATCCTTCCCCATTCCAGTCTTACAGCAGTGTTGCGGATTCTTGTACAGTTAGCCGTGCAGCAACAGATGTTTAGTCTGAGGGCACTGATAGAGATCTCCCAGGTCTAAAGCCGCGCGGGTTGAGGTGATAAAATGGCGGTAAGCTCCCTCCAAAACCAGCCACCCCGACCCACATCTGGTCCTTATCGGCCTGATTTGAAGGACGCCTGGATAATGCGTGCACAGCCTGCGGGGGTCTGACCCCGGCCGCCTTCCCAGCTAAAGTCTCTCCATCTGTAGTACACAGCCTCTCTACTCTATGCCCTTTAATGAAAGCAAAACAGCTGGGCAGTGATCTGTGGATGAACTCCATCTACGAGTGTAGTGTTTTCCAGTGCTTTTGCAGACATTAATGGGACCGTTGTGGATCATATTGACTGAAATTGTGCACGTTATTCAAAATGGATGACTAGTCACCAATAATTAATTGGAAAAAAACTCTGTGCTGAATATTGACTAAAATTTCTTGAAGCGCACCCAGGGGCTGTTCTCTTCTTCGGTAGAACATCTCATAATTATTTAAAAATATGTTTATCTGTTTTTTTTTTCTCGGTTTTCTTGATTAGCTGGATGTTCTAACAGCACACCAAGTTAATTGATCTTGCAGGACACATTTATCACTTTCTTGGGTCCATCCAACATTACAAAATGGTAAATAAGCAAGTAATATCCTTTACACAAAACATTCTTACTCTACAGTATCTTTTGACTTGACCTCTTTACCAGAGCAGACTGGTTTGTCTCTTGTCTTATTTTCTCACTGGATAACTT
The DNA here is from genome assembly GCA_039654925.1 of Anguilla pacifica. Taxonomy (NCBI): domain Eukaryota; kingdom Metazoa; phylum Chordata; class Actinopteri; order Anguilliformes; family Anguillidae; genus Anguilla; species Anguilla pacifica. Next base: position 6,243,026 of record CM077301.1, on the reverse strand, counting down.
TGTTAGTGGTTCATTCAGGGGTTATCCAGAGGTGTGTGATTCAAGATTCAAAATTCAATACTTTATTGCCATACAACTTAGTTGCTAGGAATTTGCCTCAGTGTGCTCATGACAGAACAGCAAACAATCACAGAAAAACAGTCAAGACACATAATAAGAAAAAAAAAACACATAACACATAACCCCCACCCCATAGAACATTACATACATCCGTGGATGTAAGATTTTAACGGTCCAACAGGAAAGTCCAGTGCAAAATAAGACGAATGTGGATTGGATGAACAAGAAAAATTAGGTCAGAATACGCACGATGGAGATGGACTGGCGCCGTTGGGGCAGCAAGGCCATCGGGCCCCGTGGTGGGGAAGGCCGTCTGACCGTCGGTCAAGCAGAAGTCCTGAGCTGAAGCACTATTAGATGGTCTCCCCGGGCTCTTTCTCACAGGTTTTTATATTCTAGCTGCTATGATAAATTAGGGAAAAGAAAGTTGAGGTGTCACCTGGAAAACACAGAGCAGCTCCGCCCATTCACTGAGCACGTTGGTACCAACCAATAGGGTAACGCTGATGGTGGTTGGTGGATAGTGCTTCCTGGCTAGCATCCACGGGAAGCCAGAAAGTATCCACCAACCGCTGTCGCCATTGTTATATTAGTTCTTACCAATGTGCTCCATGATTGGTGGAGCACCTGTGTGTTTTAAATCAGTTTTCTAGTCATTCAACCCTAAACCTTTACCTTCTCCCCCACCTGAGGTCACCACCTGGCATGCACTGGAAAAGCCAAAAAATAAGTCAATCTTAAGAAGTATTTAACAATTTATCATCCAGATCCAGTGAAAACGATACCATGCCCCCCCCTCGTCTTTCCTACAGTATCACTGCAAGACCATTGTGCTGGGGGGGGAGGGTGGCCACCTACCTACCTCCCTCCCACCCCCCAGTTCAGACCGTTAGACCACCTCTGTGTTACCCATTGACAGTATATTAATGGACGACAAGATACTGCTATTTCCAATGGACGAGATGGAAGGCCAATCACATCACTTCCTGATCGGCCTCTGGTGCAGTGGATCCTGGGAACGCACAAGATTTCGCAGGTGCCAATTCTCTGGTTTGTGATGCAAAAGATGCACTCCTCGTAGTATCTGTAGAATTTGTTAGATTACAGCATCAAGGTTAGAACACATAATTATCATGATTCGCAAATCATCTGAGAAATTTTGATGTATGGAATTATTTCTAAAATTCTCAAAATAGCTTGCTATAATATGTCGTGTGGATGATAGTTTCCCACTTTCCATAATGCAAACCACGATCAGCATGTTAGGATTTTGATGGGGCTTCTTCAAACATTACATCACTGTCCCTTTTTGTGGTTGCAGGTCTATGACGTCATTATTTCTGCTGAGAAGCCCAAAAATGGTTACCTTCGCTGGCGTGGGCTTGGAGAGAAATCCTGGCCCTCTGGTGTTGCCATGCTGTCTTAACCCTTCCTTCCACATGAGCAGTCACAGCCCCCGAAAGCCCCCCCCCCCCCCACCCCCAGTCCCAGCTCAGAGACCCCATCCGTTTCCTTCCCCCCCAATCACCTGTCTGCACATCCTGTCTGTGCATCAGACTGTGGATCAGCATACGGAATAAACAGCGGGGCCACCTTTTAAAAAGACGGAAAAAGACCAAAGACCTTTTTTCAAGAGGCAATCAATTCATATCGGTCAGTTCCGTAAATCAATTGGTCAATACTGCCCAGGGGACAAGTGACTCTTAATTAGACGGTTTTTAAAGGACACGGTTAATGAAATTAAAATTTCAGACATTTGCGGAAATGATTTACCATTCAAACAAGAATGTCTGTTTGACATAGTGTTTCAGTTTTATTATGTAATTAATGCGCCTTTTTGAATTGGTTGTTCAGCTCACGAACATATCTGACCAGAAAAGTCCTAAAAGGTCGGTTTTCCATAAAATCTTTCATGCCTGCTCAGTCTTAAGTGGAATTCCTTTGAGAGGGTGAATACTGTTGACTAGAATAACAAATAACAGAACTATATATGCATACACATATAAATAATGCTCCGTACAGGACCATGATACACTACAGTTCCACTGCAGAATAATGACACAACATTTCTTTCAATTTGTATGCAAATAGCAGTTCATTGTTGTGCAAAATGCTGCTTAATACTCATTTTTCCTCAGTTTTATTTGTTTTAAGACAAAGAATGTTGATTGTACTTCACCACTGGAACCTGTTTCTCGGCTTATAGACGTGGACTGTCCTGATTGTAATTGCCGACTGAATAGAAAACGTGACCTTGGGTGTTCTTTCATGTCTTCTTTCTTCGTTGACCCTGGGAAATTGTTCTCTGCTTTTTTTTTCCAGCAGACTACCTAAACAGCTGCGCCTCCCGCAAAGGCGAAACCGTGGGTAAATAGAACAACGGCCTCACTGACTGCTTTATGCATGTGGCTTGAGTGAGGAGAAATGAGAAGTTTATGCTGATATCTGATAAGCTCTCCCCAGTCGAGAGAGAGAGGGAGAGAGAGAGAGAGGAAGGGTGCAGAGGGCAGAGACCGACACGGGGCGAGGAGGAGGAGGTGCGGAATTCAGAAGGCTTGAGTGAGGAGAAACAGGAAGGCTATGCGATCGTTTGTTAGGCTCCCCTCAGTCCAGAGAGAGAGAGAGAGAGAGAGAGAGAGAGAGAGAGAGTGTGCGGAGGGCTGAGACGGTGCAGAGGGGCGATGAGGAGGAGGAGGAGGAGGAGGAGGAGGTGAGGTAGAATTCAGACGAAGCCTCTGGAGAGCCGAGCGGAGAGAGTCCGTCAGCGAGGTCTGGACATCGCCGCTCTGGGATGACTCATGCCGATGCTCTGCTCTGATTGGGCGTGCAGGTGCCAGGAGTGTGTTCAACCCTTCCCCCTCCCCCCACCCCCCATCTCTTCCCACTCCGCAAAAAAGTTAAAACAATCACAAGAAATGAAAAAAATCTGTCGTCTCCCCATTGCAGGTCAGCTGGGAAAAATATAATATAATAGCTGTATACGCAGGGGCGGGCGATTCTGGTCCTGGAGGGCAGGTGTGTGTGCAGGCTTTTATTTCCACCAATTACCCTGCATGAATGAGCCAATTGGGCTGTTTACACCAGCGCTGGTTCACTCGTTGATTAGTTCACAGTAAAAAAAGAAACTTTCGTATGGGGACACGAAGTCTCCAGCTCTCATTCCTGCACAAATTTGAGCCAAAATGTCCGTTGGCGTAATTGTGGGATGCTAATTGAGCACTTAAGGCCAGAGGTTGGCGTGAAAACTCAGAAACGGACGCGCGGTCCTCGTCTGGCCCACCTGTGGCCCACACCGAAATGGAGCCGCGGTGCGCTAATGTGCTAATGCGCTAACGCAACCCGGCGTGAGAGATGGGGAGGGGCCAAAACAGCCCGTGAATCTGCCTTCCAGACTGAATTTGGAAGGCTGTTCCACCATCGGGACGGGAGGGGGCGTGGGCAGAGGGGGCCCCCGGCAGGGATCTACAGTGCCCCCATTTTGGGGGCATATGCTCCTAAAAATCGATGTGCGCTAACTTGAAATTTTTTTAGAAGCACATCTACTAATTGGGATGAATTAGTGCGCTCCTAAAATGGTCAACTTAGGAGCGTGTGTGCTCCTTGGAAAAAAATGTTAGCATAGAGCCCTGGGTGGGGGGGGGGGGGGGGTGGGAGGGAGCGTGGGCAGAGGGGGCCTGGGGGGTGGGGTGGGGGGGCGTGGGCAGAAGGGGCGGGGGCGATGGGGGCAAAATGGCGGTGAGAAGCCCGGCCCTTGGTGAGAGAGATGGGGCAAGCCAGTGGCGAGGGAGGCGCGGTGGCGAATGGGAGGCGCAGTGGCGGTGTAATCCCTTGTCTGAAGATTACTGAGGCGTCGGCGGCGCCGTTTCCAGCTTTGGTGGTACGCCCGGGTCGGCGAATTCAATGCAGCCTGGGGGGTGGTGGGTGGGGGGGGGGGGATGCGTGGGCAGAGGGGGCAGGGGGGTGGGGGCAAGGGAGGAAAATGGCGGTGAGAAGCCTGGCCCGTGGTGAGAGAGATGGGGCAAGCCGGGTTGGCGAGAGACAGCTTAACAGGCGAGGGAGGCGAGGGAGGCGCAGTGGCGAGGGAGGCGCGGTGGCGAGGGAGGCGCAGTGGCGAGGGAGGCGCGGTGGTGAGGGAGGCACGGTGGCGAGGGAGGTGCGGTGGCCAGGGAGGTGTGGTGGCGAGGGAGGCGCAGTGGCGAGGGAGGCGCGGTGGCCAGGGAGGCGCGGTGGCCAGGGAGGCGCGGTGGCGAGGGAGGTGAGGTGGCGAGGGAGGCACAGCGGCGAGGGAGGCGCGGTGGCGAGGGAGGTGCGGTGGCGAGGGAGGCGCAGTGGCGGTGTAATCCCTTGTCTGAAGATTACCGAGGCGTCGGCGGCGCCGTTTCCAGCTTTGGTGGTACGCCCGGGTCGGCGAATTCAATGCAGCCAATCAGCAGAGCCAGTCAAGCGAAGCTCTTACACCTCAGAATTAGAATAACTCGGTCCATTATCGCTCAATGCTAATTACGAAGAACACCGCAAACACGGGCTGAGGAAAAATAACATGTTTTGACCTGTTAAAGATCCTTTGGGTCACACCCTGAGGAAAAACCCCCTCTTCCCCCCTCCTACCCCCCACTCCCACCCACCAAAAATTGGTTTGGGGGCAGGAATAATTTGGTTGTGAATCAATTCCAGTACCTCCTACTTAAACTATGTCATGGATTAGTGGACACCTGTGCCTTTCCCCCCAAAGGTAGTCAATGACCTGCTTCAGGATTGATCATTTTGCAAAGCAAGCTTCTGCAGGTCATTTTGGATCAGAGACCACAGTCTTTCACTTTCAACATAAAGGCTACACTGTTTTGTTTTTTGTTTTGTTTTGTTTTTTTACAGGCTTGACCAATTGCAGCCCTTTCTGGTGCTGAGCTCTTTTAAATTTGCATCAGTTTCTGAGAGTTTCTATTCCCCCATTACTTCACTTTAAGCTTTGTGCTGTGATTTATATGATCACAAAGACCACAAAGTCCTACTTGCAATCTTCTTAATCCGTATAAATGAGGACAATCTGAATAATATTACAGAGAAAGACATAAAAGATCTGCCTATTCCTCAAAGGCTGTGGAGGCCATTGCCAATTTGAAACAGCTATGTTTAAATGGATGCTAGTATGTATAAACTGCAAAAAGCTGTGCATGTTGCTCTGGGTAATAGTGTCTGCTAAAGGTCCATAATGCAAAGGTAATTTTTGATTTCTGTCTGCTGCAAATAACATGCTTTAGTTTTCAGTTTTAACATTTCTTTAAGGCCACAGTGTTGACAGTGTAAATTGTGGTTTCACAGCACAAAACTGATTTGAGGAAATTAACTTGATACGCGTAATGAAAAGTATTGAAATGTGCTTTTTGAATAAGCCCTGCAGTTGAGCAGGTGGATTGAGGTTTTTATTTTTTTTTTGTGGTAAAGCCATTAAGCAGCAGTATGCATTAGAAGTAATGTTAATTTGTGTTTTAATAATGTACTGTAAGAATGATGTTCTTAACTGCTCATGTCATTTTTGATTGTTTGCCCATGTTTGTGTGCGTGGGTGTGTGTTTGTTTGTTTTTGTGTGTGTGTGTGTGTGTGTCTGTTTGTGTGTGCATGCGTGCGTGTGTGTGTATTGTGTACATATGAATGCATTCACAAGATGAGATATGATTGGCTTAGAAGAGTTCAGTGCGTCTGTCAGCTAAGTCATCACAGATTTGCGCTCTCTCTCTCTCTCTCCCCCCCCCTCTCTCTCTCCCTCTCCCTCTCTCTCTCTCTCTCTCTCTCTCTCATACATACATATACACACATGATCCCTCAGAGCAGACAACTTTCTGTCAGCGCACAGTAGGGAAGCTTTCCTTCCTGTCTCTCTGTCTCTCTCTCTCTCTCTCTCTCTCTCCTCTCCCTCCCTCTCGCTCCACAGCAGGGGGGGGAAGTAACGCCCGGGGTCTCGTGGAACCGCAGACCCAGGACCGGTCTGGCATTTCTCTTTCCTCTTTTTTTTTTCCCTCTTTTTTTTTTTCTTTTCCATCCATCGCCCGGTCGTTTTGCGCGGTCGAGCCGCTCGCTGTGGAGAGGAGGAGGATGAGCACGGCACAGCCAGTGAGGAAGGGCATCTCCTGTCCCTCCCAGGACCCCAACTGCACGCGCGTCGTGGAGTCCCTCTCCGCCTGGAACGACTCCGTCCTGGGCGCCTACCGGCTGGTGGACCTGCCCCCGATCACCACCTCCGTGAGTGCCCCGGGGGGGTGTGTGCGTGTTTGAGGGGGGGGGGGGGGGCAGGATGGCTGACTCTCCTGCCACATTCATAATACCGCTCCTTTATCGTGGCACGCACACGGCCATGTACTGCACGTGCCTGTGTGTGTGTGTGTGTGTGTGTGCGCACCTCGACCAGGTCCCTGAGTCTGAGCGCAGGTCTCTGAGTCTGTGCAGTTATAAGGGACGACTCTTTCCACCGGCAAGTTTGAGTCTCCTGCGTGTGATTAGTCAGAGGCGGTCTGGTCTGTCCTGTGGTCTGTACTGCACTGTGGATTCACCTCTGGCATTTTTTTTATTTTAGCAGCTGTGTCAGTCATCGTCAGAGTCAGTGATTCGTTTCATAATTTACCCAAGTAAAAATCGTGAAATCGTAAAACAACAACTCAAAATGGCGTAATTGGAGTTTTGGGCTCTTCCCAATCTGTTTGCCCCCGTGGCTCGAGAGAATGATATAGACGTCTTAGTGACACAGGCCTTTTTGTGATTTCTCATTCAAATTGAGAGTGTTTTTTTTTTCCTGACACATAGGATATGCCAGCCTTCTTGTAAGATCGTGCTGTTTACTATGAGATTAATTGTTATTTTGAAACGAGGCATCGTTTTATTGAGCGTTACTTCATTGTACTCATTATTAATTGTTACTGAGTCGGCCTGTAGTTAACATGACATAACATAATGATGAGAGCAGGCCATTCAGCCCAACAATGCTCACCATTTTCCTGACTAAATTGCACCTAGTGCTCTGATTGCCTGCAGACTAGATAGTCTCTAACATTGCATCAAGCCTGGTCTTGAAAATCCCCAGAGTTTCTGCCTCTACTACGTGACCTGTCAGGCTGTTCCACACATTGACTACTCTCTGCGTGGAAAAAAAAAATTCTTCCCGACGTCCGTACAGAATCCGCTAACAGAACTCGACCTGAAGAAGAATCTCTTCAAAGTAGATCGCTTTGTTAATCCCCCTTTTTTGGATATAAAAGCATCAATCAAATCACATCACATTAAAATGAACTAAAACCAGGCCTGTCTGCAGTCATGCCCAGCAAAGAAAGGGCTGTGAACGTCCAGAATGTTCATCATGAACATTCGTCATGATCTTCAGCACAGATGCTGCTGAAATGGGTTTTTACTCAGTTCTGTGCATTTACATGCAAAGTATGGACGGAGGGGGAAAAAAACAGGTATTAGTTTGTGATTGTTGAGTGACAGGTGGTAATTACTTTTCGAGGTCTGCCACCTCACTTTTATTTATTTATTTATTTTTTTGCGTTTGAGACACCGGTGGCTCGCGATAAGGAAGAGTCCTCCTCCTGCGGGGGAGTTTTGGGGCGCTGGAGCAGTTCCGCGATTCTGTAAATTGTCCTCTGATTGAGTGTGCCTCGCCCCCGATCTCGCTGTCAATCACACTGCACTGTCACTGGTGGGGACAAAAGTACCAAAGAAATAACCTTACGAGTCTTCAGGGAACGCCGATAATGTGAAAGTGCAGTAGTATGCTGGTGACTTTTGTCAGTGAAAGGTCCTGATTAATTGCATTAGACCTGTGGTGTCTAAGAATGTGATTAACCAGGACCTTCTCTGGTAAAATGTATTGTGAAATGAGAGCAGAAATGTTTATTGATGCAAGGGTTTTGACAAGCATGTTATTAAGAGTGTTTCTTCTGGAACATGTGCGTTTGTACTTTTTTAAAAGTACTTTTTTAAAAGTTTTAAAAAAACAAAAATGTTTCCTGCATGGTAAAGGTGAATCTTCGAATGGCAGAACCTGACAAGCAGGCTGACATGCTGGGTAATTACATAACACCTGCCAGAGTAAAGATGGAACATTTGCCCATTGTGTTTGCTGAATACACAACAGTGTACTCCTGATTGCTCATTGCATTAATGGAGACATTCCAGCAATACCTGAAATGTTAAAGATTAGTTCTATTAACATAGAAATTATTTATTGTATTGAGCGATAAACTAATAAGAGCCAATCAGGGATTGAAAGAAAACAAACAAAAAGTTGAAAGGTAGAACTTCTTAAAGGACATACAGTCAGTGGCCATTTATTAAGTACATTCGATACTTGATAAGATGCCCTTTTGCCTGAATTCTTTGCATCATGGAATCAACAAGGTGTGGGAAGCATTCCTGTGGGATTTTGGTCTATGTTGACTTAATAGCATCACACAGTTCCTGCAGATTTTTGGCCACATATTCAGCAACAATACTTAGGTATGCTGTGATAATCAGATGATACTCAATTAGTAGTAAGGGGCCTAACGTTTGCAAGAAAACATACCGTTGACACAAGGCAGGATGGACCCATGGATTAATGTGGTTTATGTGAAATTCTGGCCCTAACTATTTGCATGTCGCAGCAAAAATTGAGATGCGTCAGACATGGCAACATTTTTCCAAATTCATTCGTCCAGTTTTGGTGATCCTGTGTCCACTGTAGCCTCATCTTCCTGTTCTTAGCGGACAGGAGTGGAACCCGGCCTCATCTTCCACTACTTGTAGCCCATCCACTTCAAGTTCAGACGCGTTGTGCATTCAGAGATGCCCTTCTGCAAACCACTGCTTGTTATTTGAGCATTTGTGGCCTTTCTGTTAGCACGAATGAGTCTGCTCATTCTCCTCTGACCTCTTTTTTTTTTTTTTCACTCTGACCTTTTTTAGTTTATCGCTCCACTCTCTGTGAACCTTAGAGACTGTAGTGTGTGAAAATCCCAGGATGGTTGTCGATCCTGAGATGCTGGAACCACCACGTTTGGCACCAGCAATCATACCACGGTCAAAGTCTCTTGGATCATACATCTTGCCCATTCTTATGTTTCAGTCGAACGGTGGCTAAACCACTTCACCATGTCTGCATGCTTTATATTTTACAGTTTCAGCCTCAGTTCTCTGTTTGGACGAGCAGGCTATTTGCATTAAGGAGCTCCATCATGAGTCTGATTAATCAGAATCTGTTTTTCATCTTACCTTGTCCTTGATGTATTTTCTGTTAACAGACGCATGATGGTGAGACTGTTTCAATTCCATTTATTTCTCATTAATGTTAACGGTATAGCTGCTTCCGCCTGGCTATTTGTGATTGGCTCTGCTCTGTTCTGCTGCGTTTTAATTTTCTTAGAAAAATATTCCAATTTTTACAAATAGGCGGCAGTATTTATAGTGTAGCAACAAAAAAACGAAAATCTGTACATAAAAATAGCCCCAGTACATTGCAATAAATTATGGTTGAGTGAGTGTGCTTCAACTGCTGTACAGAAGATCAATGAAGTGTCATCAGAAACCCGTTAATCAGAAATCCTAATTCAAGACCCCTCCCCCATTACCAAAAGTACAGAAGAGATAATGCGCCAAAGTTAGTCATTCATTTTTAATTCATAAAAAAAGATAAACGAAATGTTCGTCCACTGTGAGCTCAGATATGCAATTCATGAAACAGCCTTCGCCAAGATATATTAAAAAAAAAAAGAAGAAGAAATAATCCGCTGTAATTCCTTCATTTAAAACAGAGACTATTTCAACCAGCGACCGATAACCCAATCCTCTTACGGGCAGCAGAGATTGTGTGAGCTCCGGGGGATTGCAGTGGCACTGCTGGGACAGCAGGGGGCGACCTCTGCTGTTGAAGGTGCGAGGTGAGAGAGCTGATCGGCTGTTTCCCTACAAAACCCAGTCACCTCCTGCTCTCTGCTTCCCATGTCCTCTGCTTTTATTAACATAACCAGGTCAAAACCTAGTATATGGCTGGACCGGCTGACCAATGGTGTAACTTGATAACTCGGCCGTCCAATGGCGTAACTTCATCACTCAGTCACAGACATTCGCGTTTGTAGGGCTGGCCCCGCTGTTGCGGTCCAGCCAAAAAGGAGGCAGACAGGTCACTGACCCCTCTCCACTTTAAATCTGTGGAGTACTGGATTACTTGTATGGTGTTATGTCTTCCTGCTCCATTGCAGACACCTTTCCTGGAGGCAGATATTTTGGCAAAGAAATTAGATTTCTTTGTTACGACTTATACTTCTTGGTAAATGGTACAATGACAGCGCCCCTTCCTGGCATTCAAACCCAACTTTTGGTAGAAAAGTCCACCCTACTGACCACTGTGCTGCAATGCTGCATCTACAGGCCTCTGTTCTTCAGTGCTACAGATCTACAGACCTCTGTGCCACCGTGCTGCAGATCTACAGACCACTGCGCCATAGTGCTACAGATCTACAGACATGTGGGAGTGCTTGTCTCTCTGTAATGCTATGTATGTCACGCTTGTTGATATACAGAATTCGACATGTTTTTCTGTCTGTCATGCACTGTTTATTTGATTTTTTACATTGCTGTTGTTTTACATTGTGAGAAACGTGAAGACCATATGAATTACGTAGAACTAGGTGGACCATCTCACACCTGAGCTGAGCATAGGACATCTCTACATTCACATTTAGTTCAGGGGCCGCCCAGAAAGCAGGCATTGATTGAACAGAGTCTGTCGAACCTTCCGTTAAAACAGCCGATATTAATTTTTTCAGCTCGTCAGAAAAAAAACAGTGGCTTTTGAAAGTGGCTTGCTCCATTTAAAATCTCATATGGAGAAGCTTGCTTGTTGACATGGGCTCAATGGTGTCATAATGGTCACTGGAGTGCTTTGTTCGTATTCCATTGATGTATGACCTCACTGTCTCCAGTGTCCATGGCAACGCAGATCGGTTATTACCTGTGTAAAGACATTGTTCAGGTAATCTTTCCACCCAAAGAAAAGGCCACAGGGTATTACTCAAGGTTGCGATAATTTGAATTGCAGCTAATTGCGTGGAATTGTTTATTAAGAGCACATATTCTCTCCTCTCTGTTCTGTCATTTTAACAAGGGTTTGAAAAAAATGTAATGTGGTTTTTAAAAGCGAGAAATCTGCACAGCACAAATTTCACTCTAAAATGGAATTTGCTTTTTTAAACTCTGTCCTGAGGCGACAGTGAATAGGGAAAATGCGTTTATATGGAGTACTTTTGGTTCAGTTTTATCGCTGTGTGAGTAGGGAACTGTGGGTAACTGGGTGATTGCGTGACTAAAGTTCTCTTGATTCAATCAATGTTTAATTCGACTTGCTTGTAAAATGTAAGTTTTTCTTCACAAACGTGAGCTTTTGATTTGGTGATCTCTTTATGTGCCACACGACACAATCTTTCATATTAACCAAAAGAGATGTTAGCGAGTCGCAGCTGTGCTAAAATAATTGCAGTCAATAATTAAATAATTGCAGCTTCAGATCCCTCAGCCAAAATCCTTTGCATCTTGTTGACAACATGATACAGAACATATAGTACACCTCTGATATGCCTCCTCTCCACAACGGGCATACGTTGTGTTTCATAGCATACACGTGTAGAAGAGCAGTTTGTCCTTCATGGAAATAGAACTGTAAAACAATTAAAAGATCCAAAATCAAAATTCAAAAAAAGAAAAAAAAAAGAACCCACAATCATGCATGTAAGCAGATACGTGTTTGTTTTGGATCCAAATACTTGTCTGTGCTCTGTTGATCTTGCCTGGTGTAACTGAGCCTGCCAATATGACCAGAAGACGGGGTTTGCACTTTTTGAGAGTATTTCATTGGTTCCAATGCGCCAGGCAAGATCAGTAAAGACACTCTTTGGCCAACCAAGCCACCCAGCAGGGTTCTTCAATGGCAGTTTAACACTCTGTGGGACCTTCTGAAGGGAAGGGTTAAGAGTTGGTGTGAGTCTCCAGTGGGACCCACACTAAACTTCATCTACATGCACATACATAGTTCTGCTGTTGGTTACTCTAGCCAGCAACATTCACCCTCTTCAAAGAATTCCACTTAAGGCTAAATGTACAGGAAAGATTTAATGCAAACACTGACCTTTCAGGTTACGTCTTTTGCGGTTAATCGCCCGTCCTGAATCCAAATCGAACAGGAGTTTCGCTTGCTGAAAACGAGTCTGAATGCAAAAGAAACAGGAAACAGGAAACAGGGGCTGGAGATGGCTGCAGTGCAGGTTTGGCAGAGCAATCACCATTGATGATACCCAGCATATGGTGATGTCTGTGAGTCCCAGACTTCAGGCAGTCATGATGTGCTTTTTCAGATCATATAAATTTTTCCGACACAGACCACTCCTACACAGACCACTCCCCATGTGGATGTAAATACCCTCAAATTAAAGCTGAGTTTGCGCAATACATACATAAATATTTACATTCATTCACACACAGTACATAAATATATGCATAAATTCATACGTTCATTCACACACAGTACATAAATATATGCATAAATGCATACATTCATTCACACACAGTACATAAATATATGCATAAATGCATACATTCATTCACACACAGTACATAAATATATGCATAAATTTATACATTCATTCACACACAGTACATAAATATATGCATAAATTTATACATTCATTCACACACAGTACATAAATACATGCATATATACATACATGCAGCAGATACATACATATATTTATGTAAATGTATACATAAACCATGTCGGAGGGAAGATGAAGCCCATCTGTGTGAACGGGGAGCAGTTCATCATGAGCGATTCTCTCAAGGCATGTCAGGTAATGGGTGCGTTTCCCAAAAAAAATAAATAAATAAAAACGACCGGGGCAGCCACCCAGAGGAATGTAAACAAGACGGAGCGGCGTGTAAAAATCCAGCGACAAACCCGGGTCATGTGCTCTGAGGAAGGGGGCGGAGCTTGGCTCGGCGCCAGGAAGCCCCCTACGGACACGCAGCCATCTGTTACCTGCGGCAACAGCATATGGAAACACCCCCCCCCCCTTTGCCCCCCCCCCCCCGCGCTGCCAGCGTACCTGCAACCCTCGTTTAAATCACGGCAGGACCAAATGACCCTGCATGTCAGAGCAGTAATCCAGCGCCATATTGTAACAGTCTGTCTTCATTTTAACAGCTGCCCGGCTGCCGACAGGAGCAGGACGGTCAGGGTTTGGGTTGTTTATTTATTTATGTATTCATTTTTTTCTGGGGGGGGGGGGGGCTGCCTCCCCATGTGCTAGTTTGCTGTGTCCCAGAGTCCTTGTCCCCCCGCCGGGGGAACAGAGGCACCCGAAACGATGCGCGAATTTTCTTCGGGAGCTGAAATAGAAATTAACGAGCAGCGCAGGATGTGCATGTTTGTGTTACCGTGAGCGGAGTGGTAATCACTGTGCAGTCTTTGGATTGTCAAGGACAATGCTCTTTTTTCGTTTTTGTTTTTCTCTCCAATTACATTCATCGAGACTCGCAATCCTGAATCTTGCTTGTCTTTGGAAATTGAAACGCGCAATATTGCACGCCCCAAGAACGAAAAAAACCAGAATACTTCGCATGCTCCCTTGACCCCTATTTGCTCTTGATATTAACGTTAAAAAAAATCTGTGCCGCGGTTTACTTTAATTTCACATCTTTTGCGCCCCCATCATCTGAGACTGTGAGCGAAATGACTGTTCTATCAGCGAGTTCACTGCAGACACGGTAACCAGCCGGGCTCAGGCAGAGGTTGGCCCGGAGATGAACTAAGAGCATGAGTATGGGTTTCCGTTTTTTTTTTCGGTTGGAAGGAGAGCCCCGGATATCTCGGTCCGCACGCTCTGGATGCCACCACTGCCCCCCCCCCCTGAGAGTGACAGAGCCTGAATTTTCTGAGGGGAGGGGGGCAACGCCACAGCTCTAGTCAAACTAGGCTGATCAGTCCTCCTCCCTTTTCCTGGACATTTCCTCTTTTGGGCGACCGAGAACATCCACTCAGATGGGATTTCTTAATTCCTAAAAAAAAATATGTCTGGTTAAGGTTTTGCTCTTCCTATAGACCATAGAGTAAACAAAGAAAATAGCCTTCGTAATACGTTCATAAGACCGCTAGTGTACATTAGCTGTAAAGTTGTTGGGAAGGGACATTTTACAGACGGCCCCTTTTGAAGCCTGCTGCAAACAAATATTAGCGTGATCTGTAATCAAATCATCCCACACCTAGGCGTCCGAGCCTGCCCACTGTGGCAATAGAATCACAGTGGCCACAGCTTTCAATTTATGCTAAGGCCAAAGAGAGTATAGGCTCACTGGCAGTCTGCTACGCTAGTGGGATTGGCAGTATAGGATCTTCGAGTGCTCGACCAACCCCGCCCCCCCTCCGTGATGAGCTCGCTGTGCGTGCGCAAGCCCGTTTCCCCATCCCGCCATTTCCGCGCGGTCCCTCAGAAGCAGCCCCGGGGCCGGCTACGGTCGCGCTGGCCGTTTCGTTACTGAAAGAAGAATGCAACCGACGCACACCAGGGAGCCAGATGGATTTCGCCAGGACGCCTGCGTGCTGTTAGCCTTTTTAAATCCTCCGAATTCAGGAGGAGTTAGAGCGGCTCGCTCATCCAATACCATCAGGCCATCACCAGCCTGTTCAAAGGAGTTTCTTATTGGTTTAAAAATACAGCACACGCACACACACACTCTCACAGGCAGATACGCACACACACACACTCTCACAGGCAGACACGCACACACACACACACACACACTCTCACAGGCAGACACACGCACACATACACACACACACTCTCACAGGCAGACACGCGCACACACACACACTCTCACAGGCAGACACACGCACACATACACACACACACTCTCACAGGCAGACACGCGCACACACACACACTCTCACAGGCAGACACACGCACGCATACACACTCTCACAGGCAGACACACGCACGCATACACAGATTCACACTCACAGATGCACACGCATGCATGCACGCACGCACACACACACACACACACAGATGCACGCACGCACACGCATGCACGCACACACACTCTCACAGGCAGACACGCACACACACACACACACACACAGATGCACACGCGTGCATGCACGCACACACACACACACACACACACACACACACAGATGCACGCACGCACACGCATGCATGCAAACTTTAACAAAGAACATGAACTATAGGCTACATAAGCCTCCCATTCTGTTCATTAAACTCCGCCCCACCTCTCCTCTCTTAGCAGTAATACTGTAAGTTTCTCTGTAATTAGACCGGCTGTTTTGCATGTGGAGTTGTGAATGGGTACAGCATCAGCAAATCATTATTCAGCCAGTTTGAACACATTCCTCTGTGATCTGTTCCTATAGCCACCCATGAACACCCCCCCCCCCCCTCCCCGCCCAGTCCGTGAAAGGATCCAGTAGCATTAAGAAGCACAATCATCACTCCCCCATTGGGTCCTGACAGCACCCCCCCTTCCACCCCCAATCAGTTCCAACCGCTTCCCACCTATTTAACGTTTTGATAAGTCCTAAATCTGGCAACCCTAGACCCTGTGAACTCTGCCTTGAAATCGGGCACATCTCTGGACAAGCACCAAGAGAAATAATAATCGTTTTAAGAGAACTATCGATCTGTCCATTGACCCAGCAGCAGGTAGCGGGCAGATTTGATTTTACAGCATCTCCATGTCTGTTTGTTGTGTTGATTGAATGCCGAAACGGCCGCCCGGGAGATATAAGCAGTGAGAGAAGACCAGAGACCTCATAAACCGCGCGACGGGCGGCCTGCCGCTATCCTGCATCTGGCAACCTCACCGCGGTGCTGCTGAGACGAGCAGGAGCAGGCAAACACACATCGGCAATGTCAACAGAGTATAACTGCGTTTTCTATCTCACAGTCCACTTCAGGCCTTCTGACAATATTCGGCAGTTCCCACAGGAAGAACGCAAACAGTGCCTGCCGCGGTGCCCACCTTAATGCCCACCTCAGTGCCCGCTGCGATGCCCACCTCAGTGCCCGCCTCGATTCCCACCACAATGCCTGCCTCTGTGCCCGCCTCGATGCCCACCTCAGTGCCCGCTGCCATGCCTGCCTTAATGCCCACCTCAGTGCCTGCCGCGATGCCCATCTCAGTGCCCGCTGCGATGCCCACCGGTATGCCTGCCACGATGCCCATCTCAGTGCCCGCTACGATGCCTGCTGCGATGCCCACCTCTGTGCCTGCCTCAATGCCCGCTGAGATGCCCGCGTCTGTGCCCGCTGCGATGCCCGCCTCAGTGCCCGCCGCGATGCCCGCCGTGACCCCCCTTGGCGGCTCTTCTGTTAAGCAGCAGCCTCCGCGGTTTTGCCGCCCCGTCGATCTGCCATCCTGAACCGAGCCCCGAAATCTCTTCCCCCCCGTCGAGCGGAGCGCGCGGTCACACCGCCTGACGGGCCCGAAACCGAAGAGCGCAGCGAGGTCGAACGCGTGCCGCCGCGTTCGGACAGAGGACGCCCTCGTCCGCATTTGAAGATCCTTTTCCTGGTATTGAGAACCCTTTCTCTCTCTGAACAAACGTAACTACATGGGCTCCTGTGCCTCCGGTGGCCTTTTGATTCGAAAGTTATTTTTTTTTAGGGTGGATTTTTAAACTGGTTTACAGTTAAACTGTCACGGGTGCAATGTTGCCTCTGCCAGTAGCTGTATCGGTTTCCCCCACCGCTCTCTCACTTTCCCGTGTACGCTGTGTGAACGCGAGATCCCGATCAGCTGTCCTTGAAAGTATACGCCTGAATAAAAGCCTCTCTGTTGTTGCTGTAGGATAGAGCAGGCTTTTGTATAAATAAATAAAAACTTGGTAACACTTTCAATGCATGGTTCTTGATAAGAGCTATACAAATCCTTTATGAACAGCACAGCTTGCGCTTTATAAACATGAATAAATGCTTTTGTCCGAATCCATGGTGACATTACTATGGCATAATACGGTAAGCGGCAGACACCACATGCCTACAGCTCTTATGAAAGACTGTTCGTAGAAGCTGTTACCAAAAGCCAATCCCATTGCGAGTTTCCATTGATCCAAACGTAGCTTAACAGAAAACCCAGGCAATGCCGACCTTGGTCTACAATAAATCCTGTGGCAGATAAGATATTAAGCATGGCTTTGGTGGCTCAACAAAAATAAAAAAGCCTAGATGCATCTTTTCCCCTCAAGATGACACAGAATATTGTATTAATCATAATGATAATCATAGTTTCTCTCCTTGAAATGCACTTTACAGCGACAGGGAAGCTATCCCCATCGGATATTAATGTGCAGTGGCTTTCTTCTGAATGCCTGCCTGTTATTTCTCACCATCACTTCAGGGTGGAGAGGGAAGGGTGTAATTACACAGCCAGACAGAGACAGACAGTTCATGACTTCATCTGTGTCTTTTAGTTAGCTCTTCTGCTTGTTGTGAACCCAGAACTTTAATTTCAAATTTAAAGAGGATGCCAACCTCCCACAGGATAGTGTCCCCATCATTGAACCCAGGCCCTGGCTTTAATTTGGGTGCCAAAAGCAGCTAACAGAAAGCTAATGTAATGCCAGTGTCATTTAAATGAGGGGTAACGAAACAGAAGGAGGCCAAATCCTGGTTTTATAGGAAAGCTTTTTCATTAGCAGCAGTCAGTGACACAGAAGCAGGCAACTGTTTGAAAAGCTAATCTAACTGATTACATGTGCTGTGCTTTCGCATGGGAAATGAGTTCCATAACGAGTCTTGCTTTACAGTGCTTTAAAGCACTTCTTTCTAAACTGGAGAATTTTTTGCTGCGCTTTGCAACAGTTCTGTTAATATACACTTGCATTCTGTATATATGCTCATTGTGGCGTGTTATTTTTCAGTGCGGTGATGTCACGTCAAACAAAATCACGTCAACGCAATTTCACAGTTAAAAACACTACTGGCATCAAAAAGCATCCCAGGAGCACAAATGTTAGTATGCAGAACGGTAGCAAATACAGGAAACAGGATACCTAAAACGTAGATAAATCTAGGGTTGTAATACACAGGCAACTCCCCATGTTCCCATATATCAGTACAGACGCACAGCCGCAGCATTTAAATCCAGAGCCTATTAGGCCCTGAAAGACGTTGCGTTAAGAATTTCAGGTGATACATTTTAGAAGGCAACGGCGCATGAAATGGGGCTTTGCAGAAGCTCCAAGTGTCCGTGTTTGCGTGCTTGCGTAGGGTATGTGTTTCAGGGGATTCAGCTTCTTTTGGCTACTGATAGATAAGCACCTTCCAGCCGCTTACCCTACACGCACGGTGCTTCTGACGAGTGCCAGCTCTCTCCTGTAGCTCTCGGTGTCAATGGCATCCGCTTGGTGGCGCGCTCTCCCCCCAACGAGTGAAGGACCGGTACTGTACTGTGTGTTCCCTCCATAACCGGGGAAGCAACGGTGGCCTGTTTGCCCAAGTCAGAAAAGGCCGAGTTCCCACCAAGATTTTCCCGGTGATGGTCTCAAGGCGATTCTGTTTCCACGGTTACCTTGCGCACCGGGGTGTAGCACAAAATTCTGGGCCCTATACATAAGCATGTCTCTGTGGGCCCCCTTCCTCTCTTGATCCATGTCTCTCTCACATCATTCCAGGGTTTTTTCGAGGGCCCCCCCCCCCCACTCCCCCCCACTATGACGCCCCCCGCTTGCGTACATGTACGCTTGTGACCATGCGACAGCGGCCTGGACGGTAGCACCTCCACTCAATTTGCTGTGGCTCTCAGTTCCTCCCGAGGCCTTGCGATGGACCTGGGCCCAGTCGTATGGCGCGTTGGATAAGGCTTACCTTCCTCTCTCTTCGCACTGCTCTTCTCTAGTTGGAGCCCGCTTTAATTCACCACTTACGCTTCCGATCCCCCCCCCGTACCTGCAGGTCAGAACGTGTTCAGGCCGTGAGACACTTTTGGAGTCTCCGCTCCTCTTTAGTCCAAAGTTTTTATAATTCAGGTCTTAATAATTACTCATGAGTATGGCATGAGATCTGGCAACTAAAAAAAAAACTAAAAAAAAATAGTAGAACAAAATTGAAAAAAGTTATAATTTTTTTTTTTTTTTTGTTTCCTGTTTTGTTTATCCCCATCTTCTCCTGGAACAGAAATGGGTGGCATAGCACCAAGGCGATAAAATAAAGAACCTCTCATTTGGCTAGTTTGAAAGAAAACAGATGGAGGCCGCTTCAAGAAATTTCAGTCTGTTTACTGTCCTGTACTCTTTCAGACTTCACATTAAACTGACAGCAGCTCAGGCGCGAAGCTAATATTGCGCTAGCTATCGTTCGGCCTCCTCACTAAACAACAGACGGACGGTCTCAGTCCCCCCCCCCCCCCCAGTATTAATCCTGGAAAAGTAGGCTATAAACATAAACTTCTGAACGTTTCGAGAGAAAGCACTTTTGATTTCATGAGGCAGTTTATTGGGCTGTTATCTTCAGACGAAATGGTTGTCTTTCTGGGAATGTTTTTCCCCACACAGCTCTGTGAGTGACAGAAACTTGTTGAAGTAATCTGTTTTCTGACGACGTCACTATTAAGTGTCTTCGGGTCGCCGCCATATTGAATTCCATTCTCGGCTTTAGCGTCTGACTGTAAACAAGCTTTTGTTCAGTCTTTGAACATCATCCTTGGCACTACCCAATACAAAGACTTATGAATTATGTCTGTGATGACAAAGACCTTTTGAAATGACTGGCTCAGTATCGACTTATCCAAAAATCGACATTCTCTGTGAAAGAAATCTTCAGGTTGTCAAGGCTGGGCACCATTACTGCTGCTACAGTAGAACTCAGTACTTTTTAAACTCCATTCCGGTGTTTGGGTTCAAATTTGACGCAAAGGAATAAATAAAAAAAAGAACATAAAAAAAACTGGAGGCTGTTGACTGGCAGGCATGGGGAGTGAGGGTTTTTTTTGGTGTATAACCAAGTCGGACTGTGACCTGTGGCTCTTGTGGGGGTGTAGGGATCTGCGGTTAAATATGTCAAACACCCCCCAGCTCTTCCTCACGGCGGATTTCATTTCACTTCCAGTCTAAGCTCTAATGACATTCAGCTGGGTAAATATGAATAGGAGAGGGGTTTAATTGCTTTCCGTGGTAGAGAGACGGGAGGCCGGGTTTCAGTAACTAAAATAAGAAATCAAATCTGCACTTCAGAAAGGGGCAGAGACCGAGAGAGAAAGAGGGCGCATTCCAATCACGTTTTTTTTGTAAATTTTTTTTTTTTTTACCTCCTTGCTGCCTTTCCTTGCATCCTTCCTAGCTCCTAACTCCACCCATCGGAGGACCTAAGGAAAGGGAGCAGGGAAAGGATGCGAGGACAGAGGAATCAAGGAAACTTGTATCGGGAAAATGGAACATTCTTGCTCTCTCAAACGTCAGTTGGAAGCCACGTGCAGCTGTGCCTTTCGCAGACGAACCGATAAAGTTGCAGATAAAACTACATATGAAAATGTTGTATTTGTTGAGGCCGTGCAGTCTGGGAAATGTAGGCAGACAGAAGGCAGCTGTGAGTGCGGAATGGATTTAGTCTTGCACACTCATTTCCCCCAGTGAACTAAATGAGGATTATCATCTTAAGACTCTTGCTAATTGTACCAGGTATGTGTCTGCCTTCAGTACGTTCTAATGAATGTGCACATGTGAGGGATTAGAGAGGACAAGCTGAGGGGATTTGGAGATTGCTGACTCATATTTCACCTCCACACGCATTCAAAGTCCCCGATGACATCAAGGGTTTGAGAGTTCACAGAAAAACCACAGAATTTTGCCAGCGATAAAGTTATCAAGGAACAAAAAGTGAGAAAATGATAATGACGATTTAAATAATTCTTTTAATGAGGTATCAAACAATAGGAATAAGAGGTGAAATGGTGGAAAAGTTATATAAATTAGACTGTTTGTTTGGCATAAGAACAGGGCTGCTGCTCTAGGTCCCGAGGGCCACAGGGTTATTTTTATTTCCAGTAAAAAGACCTGTCGCTCTGAAGTGCAAAACACAAATACAACAAAAAAAAACTTGTGGATCAAGGTGTCGATAACAATATACAAAAAAATGAAAAAGGCGGCCTGATTCTTTCTGTATTTCTGTTCTACCACTGCCGTGGATACACGTCTGTTGCCGTGGACACTGTTTTGTAACCTCACACAGAGGCAGCGTTTTTCCTTCCCCGCCGTCAATCTCACGCGGTTGTCATGGTTCCCCGCAGGCGCCGACGGTGCAGGCGGCACCGCACCCGTACCCCACCGTGGACGTGCCGGACCACGCCCACTACACCATCGGAGCGGTCATCCTGGCCATCGGCATCACGGGCATGGTGGGGAACTTCCTGGTCATCTATGCCTTCAGCAGGTACTGTAACCAATGGCGTCACCGGTTCAACACCGGCGGGCAGTGTAGCATTGTGGGTAAGGAAAAGTTATGTAAATTAGAAGGAACTGGGCTTGTAACCGAAAGGTCACAGGTTCGCTTCCTGGGTTAGGACACTGCTGCTGTACCCTTGGGCAAGGTACTTGACCTGCATTGCTTCAGTATATATCCAGCTGTATAAATTGATGCAGTGTAAATGCTAAGTAAAAAGTTGCGTAAGTCGCTCTGCTAAATCACGTCTGCTAAATGCCTGTAATGTAATGTAACATCGCACAGCACCTGCTGCTCTCTCTGTGGAAGTCTGTCGGTAATGCTCTGGTTCGTTCCCCAATGGCTCAACCAGTAAAGGCGTTCAGCACAAGTGCAGGCTGGGAACTGTAGTTCTCGGTGCATAGCAGGGGTCAATTGGCCTACACCTGAGAGGGCAAGGATTGGTTAATTCTGGCCAGAGTTCCTCAGTTGTGACCGCTGTGAGTGTTTTCGCGCTGTCGAGCACCAGATGGCCACTGGCTAAACGCAGTCATCTGTAGCTATCGCTTGGCCGACAGCCATCGCACCATGTACCCTTTCATGTGTGAAACTGCTGAGGCTAAGTGAAGCTAAGCTCCCACCTTCACACTGCCAGTTAAAACGGAGGATTTTATGTTTTGCAATTAGAGTGGGTGGCAATAAAGCGAGGAAAAAAGCTTTCATGTGTAATGACAGCGCTCATGTTAACAAAATAAACCTTTATTATTCCATAAAAAGTTCAGTGCACTTTTCTCAATAAAACATGAATATAGGCCTACTGTAAATCTTGCCAGCGTTTTCTTCAGCCAATAAAATGCCTGTGTGGCTTAACAGTCTGTTATCGCAAAAGCGCCTATTAACCCTAATTAGCAGCTTAATCTTACGCTAATTTCAGCGCGCTAATTGAGCCGACTGGCATAATTGCTCGCATTTTATTCAAAATCTGTGCTGGAGCATTTCTTTGGCGAACAGTAGAACAACATAAACACGGGCTTTCTCCAAACTGGACTGTTATTCGGGAGAATATGGTGAAGAATTTACTGCACATTGGTTTCCATTCCAGTGCCATTCACCCCATATTTAAACTGACTTGATTAATGGTCAATTAGCAGAGCCAAGGAGGAAGTCATGCAAATAATGCTATCGCTTGTTTTATAGGCAAGGGATTAAAAACACTAAGTAAACAATGGTAATAATTTGGTGGCTGTTTTTTGGTGTGGTTAATCTGTGTCTACTTAAAATGCACCCTTTACACAGTTTTTTCTTTGTTTTACACTGTAGTCCTTTTTAGTACTGGGAGAGGGAACATGCATGTGTATACGGCATTTTTATTCTCATGGTGCCTGTGCAGTTTTTTTTTGTTTTTTTTGCCTATGTGGTCATTTGTCATTTGGACATGGATCAAACTGACCTGAGTACTGCTTTAAAAATGGAAGCTGCTTATGCTAAGCGTTTTTTTGGGTTTTTATTTGTTTATTTATTTGTTTGTTTATTTTTTTTCGACTGTTGCGCCTTCCCTCCAAAAGGAACCACTGTAATCTCTTTTTTGCATGTAGCTGGGGATTAGACCAAGGGAGCACTTTATGTTCAATCATCTGTTTGGTCCGAGCTTCAAAGGCATCGCTCCATTCTGATTAAATATACCACTTAAATGATAAAAGTACTTTGTATCTTGTTTAACAGCTTATCGAATTTGCCACCGGTTCACACAGTAAGCACGGTGTCCCTGCAGGCGCATATTGGGCTGGATGCAATCAAACGCAATTTTAAGGGCATGTGCAACTCAGTGAAACCTTCCATAGTAATCTGGTTATTTCGGATAGTGATACGAAAGCAGCCCTTAACCCTTTCATGCATGGTGCCCACTACAGTGGACAGGGCTTTTCAAAGTCTGTTTTAATTTAGTTATGAACGTTTCTGATCTCCAAACTCTTTGATGGCAGATTCCTTCTACCTTTGCCTAAATTTTGATGTGCTCCATATTGTTACATTTGATTGGGTTTTCTAGTTTTCACACATTGAAGGACAAAATGGTGGGTGGAGGTGGAAACATTCAAAGTACCTCTGGAATAACTATTCCTAGAGAACAGAGCAGGTTAAACAATATATATTCTTGTTAGGTAAAATGCAAGGAGCACTATAAGTTATTTGAAAATATATATACTGTGAATGAAAAACCTTCTGTCCACTCTTGTGGACATCATGCGTTAAGAGTTATAATCTGCATGTTTTTGGCCTATGCTTTCATGGAGCCTGCAAATTTTCAGACTTCACCTTTTGTGTTTCTTTGTGTTTCCTCAAGACCTCTAAGATTTGATTAAATTGCATATGCCCTTGTACTGGCTAAGTGTGTTTGATTGAATCTGGGGGGTCTGTCTGTCTGTATAACCTTAGCATCACATGAATGATAGAATGAGACAGTGAAAGAGTTACAGGGAGCGTGTGAGCTGAGCTGTGTCTGATAGGGTCCTGTGCAGTAAATATAATTTTGATGAAGATTGTCTGCTGTCACTAAGTTAACGGGCCTCAGTACCACGCCCTGGCTTTTTTTTTATAGCTCCAGTTTTTATATTCTCAGTAAACTGGTCCGCACAGTAAACAGTGCTAATTATTTCACACCATCTGTCGTCTCGTGGGATTATTTATCTTGTCTATGAAACCATTTATGTGTATAATGGGGTGGGTTGGGGGGGTATGTTGAACAAGAAGGTGTGGTTGCCTTTATCGAGGAAGGCGTGATGCTATGACAAAAATAATGGTCTCTGAATAATGGCCTGTGCACGTGTCTGTGCGTGTTTCTCTCACTCTGTGTGTGTGTGTGTGTGTGTGTGTGTGTGTTTGTTTCTGTGTGTGTGTGTGTGTGTGTGTGTTTGTTTCTGTGTGTGTGTGTGTGTGTGTGTGTGTGTGTGTGTTTCTATGTGCGTGTGTGTGTGTGTGTGTGTGTGTTTCTATGTGTGTGTGTGTGTGTGTGTGTGTGTGTGTCCGTGTCCATGTGTGTGTCTGTGTCCGTGTGTGTGTATGTGTGTGTGCGTGTGTACGTGTTTCTGTGTGTGTGTGTCTTTCTATGTCTGTGTGTGTGCGTGTGTGTTTCTATGTGCGTGTGTGTGTGTGTCCGTGTCCGTGTGTGTGTCTGTGTCCGTGTGTGTGTGTGTGTGTGTGTGTGTGTGTGTCTGTGTGTGTGCGTGTGTACATGTTTCTGTGTGTGTGTGTCTTTCTATGTGTGTGTGTGTGTGTGTGTGTGTGTTTCTATGTGCGTGTGTGTGTGTCCGTGTCCGTGTGTGTGTCTGTGTCTGTGTGTGTGCGTTTGTGGTTGTGTACGTGTTTCTGTGTGTGTTTCTATGTGTGTGTGTGTGTGTGTGTGTGTGTGTGTGTTTCTATGTGCGTGTGTGTGTGTGTGTGTGTGTGTGTGTGTGTGTTTCTATGTGCGTGTGTGTGTGTGTGTGTGTGTGTGTGTTTCTATGTGCGTGTGTGCGTGTGTGTGTGTGTGTGTGTGTGTGTGTTTCTGTGTGCGTGTGTGTGTGTGTGTGTGTGTGTGTGTACGTGTTTCTGTGTGTTCAGGAGCCGGAGTCTGCGGACACCCGGCAACATGTTCATCATCAACCTGGCCATCACCGACTTCCTCATGTGTGCCACTCAAGCGCCGATCTTCTTCACCACCAGCATGCACAAGCGCTGGATCTTTGGGGAGAAAGGTAACCAGCGCACCTCGCTCCCACTTCGTCTATTTCCCTCTCTTTGTCCTGCTTTCATTCTGTCCGTATGTACACACACAGACACACACACACACACACACACACACACACAGAAACACAAACAGAGTAATTACAGAGAGAGTGGTTGCCTAGAGATACAGCCTTGGCAGACTTCAGATGCCCTGCCGGTGTCAGTCAGTGTTTTATCGATTTCTGTACGGGGTATAGAACGTCTGTATTCCCCTCCTGGAGTGTTTCAGAAAGCCTGTACTGTAATTAAACCAGCTCCACTAAAAGACCACTATTCTATGCACTGGTTAATGAAAATCATCTCTTAGTGAGGCATTGTTTTCTTCTAGATATTCATCCTTACCAAGAACTAGTGTAGCTCAGTGTGGAGAGCCATTTATTCACTGTCTCCTGTTAGCACTGTTAGTGTCCATAAGGCACAGGGCAATCGGTGTGAACTGGACTGGATTTGAGTCCATTGTGTCAGCTTGAGCGCCGACATTGTGTCATAGCGTGGAGTAGAGCTGTACTTGTGTGTTGCAGGTTCAAATCCAGCCATGTTGGGCAGGGCACTTCACCCAAATTCTCCTACTGTAAATGTAAATGCCCATGAACAGTATGTTGCTGATATTTAGTAATATTAGGTAGTAAGTTCCGGCTATATAGGTCAACCCATTATTGGTGTCTGCAATGTGGATTTTTAAAATAATGCAACATGCAAAAAAAAAAAAAAAAACAGGCGAGTAAAACAACCCTTTTATGGCGTTAATCCAGACCAGACCAGGTCGTAGATCCCTTGTTGCTGGAGTACTTCATCCATGTGACTGACAGATGAAAGCCTCTTCGATTCAAGCAAACCTCACTACCTACATAACCTCGTTACGTTTTAACCCTATCCGCCCTGCGCCTCCCCACCCATCCTGAAAGCAGGCCTGAGACAGGTGCCAACGACCCTGACCAGGGGCACCGTAAGGGGGGAACTGGGGGGACTGGGGGGGGGGGGGGAAGATAGGATGATTCCAAGGCCCCTGACTGACAGGGACCCACAGAAAATATTAGAACATAGGATTTGTTTCTGGGGTGGAGGAGGGGGCCCAATGGTGAGCTCTTTTCATGGGGCCCAGAATCCCCCGGTGGCGCCCCTGGCGCCCCCCAGCTGCAGTTCCCGTTCGCTCGCCCCCCGAGCGCCCGTTCTCCGGCGGCTCCTCGCCCACCCTGCCAGATTCATAACGGCTGATTATTAATCTCCGGCCCACGGCTCGTCACGTAACCGCCGAAGGCGCTGGCCCGGCTGCTCGGGCGAGCAGAAAATCGCCTGACCCAAATTCGCCGAGCCCCGGTCGACCGCGAAATAAGCGTTTTAAGCGATTTCCTCCGTCGTGTTTTTTTTTCTCGCCCCGACAGGAAAAAGCTCGCGTCCGCGCACGATGTCGACACGTAAAAAGCGATTGCGGGATTATTCATCAATGGGGAATAAGTAGATTGCAACCTGGAATGTCTTTTTCAGGAAATAATCCAGTCCTTTTTTTTTATTTTTTATTTTTTTTTTTACATCTGGAGCAAGAGAGAGAGACACGAAGCTTCCGGCTGAGATTTGATGAGGGGGAAATGGAAGTGAGGGGGCGTATGAGCAGATATGCATATCCGGGAGAGTTTATATGCATTCGACCGTCTCTGTGGGGGGGGGGGGTAATCAGTGAGACTTGCTTGACAGGAAGTCAGTCTGTAACGGGCTGCACGGCATGGCAGACATCATTTGCACGCGGACTCTGGGGCGAAGATCGGGCCTTGGACTGTGTCGCTAAATTAACAAGGCAGTCTGCGTATCGGGTGTGAAATTGGGCGGTCGACGCTCAGCAGAGCAAAGGCGTGCGTCGTACTCTCTCCCGGTCAACGCTCACCCTGCACGGCTGTGTCATCGGACCGATGCCGCGTCCTGCTGTACGTGATCACGTGAGCTCAGCAGTGCAGAAGGCATATTCCTCACTGTTTTCTGCCTTTCTATGTGCATCACTTCTCCTCAGTGATGGTAAGAGGTGATGTGGAATTGGGGGGAGTCTTCACGAAAGCCGATATTTTTAACATCTGTTTGCTGGTCTTGGGACATAACTGCTGTGGATCGTCTCATCGGCAACAGCATGAATTATCGATGTGATGGCGGCGCACCTCATGCAGTTGATTTAAAAGTTTCATTTACCTTTTTGGTTAAACGTTTCGGTTGGATCTCTCCAAGATTTGAGGTCGCAGCCGTCTAAACACAGGGGCTCTTGACCACAGTTTGGAACCCTTTGAGCCTGCAGTTGTTGAGAATGCTCCACTTTTTGAGAATTATTTGCAGGAAAAAAGATGTTTCCCCAACAAAGCCAAAAAAAACAAAACATCCATCTGCTGAGCGTTGTAACAGCGATTGTAAGCTCCAAACTCGATTACACTCAAGTCCATCTATGACCATTCACCTGACCTGACTGTTTGTCCGGCAGATGGTGACCTCTGACCTCTCTGTTGTCTGTGTCCATTCACCTGACCTGTCCGTTCCTCCGGCAGATGGTGGCCTCTGACCTCTGACCTGTCTGTCATCTGTATCCATTCACCTGACCTGTCTGTTCATCCGTCAGATGGTGACCTCTGACCTGTCTGTTGTCCGTATCCATTCACCTGACCTGTTTGTTGTCCGTATCCATTCACCTGACCTGTCCGTTTCTCCTGCAGATGGTGACCTCTGACCTGTCTGTCATCTGTGTCCATTCACCTGACCTGTCCATTCATCTGGTAGAAGGTGACCTCTGACCTCTGACCTCTGAACTGTCTGTCGTCTGTGTCCTTTCCCCCAGGCTGTGAGCTCTACGCCTTCTGTGGCGCACTTTTTGGGATCTGCTCCATGATCACGCTCATGGTCATCGCCATCGACCGCTACTTCGTCATCACGCGACCCCTGGCCTCCATCGGGGTGCTGTCCCGGAAGAAGGCCCTGCTTGTCCTCCTGGCCGCCTGGGTCTACTCCCTGGGCTGGAGCCTGCCCCCGTTTTTTGGGTGGAGTAAGTGCCTGAGGATGGAGATGGGGGAGACGATGTTCACAGGCCAAACTACAATTACAGTTAATTTAGATTAAAAATTGTTCTGCGTTGATTGAATGCTGACATAGTTCATGTGCATACTAAAAAGGATAATGCAGTGTACTTTTTCAGCATGTGATGTATTTTATCAAAGCTGAATTAACACTGAGCATTTTGCTGTGTACAACTGTTTTCCAGTCATTGTCAGCTAATTTGCCTGCTGACATGAACATACACACACATACACGCACACATAGAAGTACATGCAGAACATGCAAGTACATATAGAACATACAGTATATACACACGCAGAGATACACACATACGCACTCACAGTAACTCTCCCTCTTTCTCAAATGAACACGGAGACTGTAAGGGCCGTGCGTTTGCATTGGCAGTTTGAATATGGAGGGGGGGGGGGGTGGGGCCAAATGGCATGGTGCTGATTGGGGGGGCGGGTGGTTCGCGTGGTGCTGATGGGGCGGGGGGGGGTGGGAGGTTG
This sequence comes from Anguilla pacifica, assembly GCA_039654925.1. Taxonomy (NCBI): domain Eukaryota; kingdom Metazoa; phylum Chordata; class Actinopteri; order Anguilliformes; family Anguillidae; genus Anguilla; species Anguilla pacifica. Next base: position 6,214,224 of record CM077301.1, on the reverse strand, counting down.
TCGTGGCGCTGATGGGGGGGGGGTGGTGGCGTGGCGCTGATGGGGCAGGGGAGGGGTGGGAGGTTGGCGTGGCGCTGATGGGGGGGGGGGGTGGTGGCGTGGCGCTGATGGGGCAGGGGAGGGGTGGGAGGTTGGCGTGGCGCTGATGGGGGGGGGGTGGTAGCGTGGCGCTGATGGGGCAGGGGAGGGGTGGGAGGTTGGCGTGGCGCTGATGGGGGGGGGGTGGTGGCGTGGTGCTGATGGGGCGGGGGGGGGGGGTGGGAGGTTGGCGTGGTGCTGATGGGGGGGGGGTGGTGGCGTGGCGCTGATGGGGCAGGGGAGGGGTGGGAGGTTGGCGTGGCGCTGATGGGGGGGGGTGGTGGCGTGGCGCTGATGGGGCAGGGGAGGGGTGGGAGGTTGGCGTGGCGCTGATGGGGGGTGGGTGGTTGTCGTGGTGCTGATGGGGCGGGGGGTGGGGGGGTGGGAGGTTGGCGTGGTGCTGATTGGGGGGCGGGGAGGTTGGCGTGGCGCTGATGGGAACAGACAGTTGCCGGGGGGACGGAGACCCGTGCGGGGGCCTCTGTGAGAAGCCCGCGGGGGCTGCTGCACATCACACACTGCTCCACGGTACTCTGTGTGTCTGCAGGCCCGCTGCGTTCACACGGCGTCTGGCCGGGGACAACTGACAGATTAATGCGACAGACGTTGACACGCCGGAGCTATTTTCGGCTCTTTTGATGACATTGACGGGCGACTGCTGTCTGTGTCACTCAGCCCTTTCATTTTCGTAATTAATTTTTTTATTTATTTACTTTTCAGAGCGCAGAGCTCCTTTCAAATGCGTGTTGTACGCATGTTCGACTTTGGTGCCCTGCTGTAGGGCGGAAACTAATTAGCGTTTTGTGAAAACGCCGGGGGTGGGGGAGGTGGGGGTTGGGGGGGCTGTGCTCTTTGATCTGATTCACAGACACCAGACCAGCTTTCACACAGCATGCCTTGTCAATTCAATGCTCAGACAGCCGAAAAGATGGGAGTTGCACAGCTCAGACAGATGTGCAGGTTGTGGCTTGGGCAGGTGAAGGTACCTGCCCTGCCATGAAGCTGTTGCAAGCAGCGTGGCAAGTGAGGAAACTGGAGCTGGATGCAGGAGGTTGCAGGTTCAAATCATGAGACACTGTCACTGTCCTTTGAGCAAAATGTGAGTGTATGGGCACAGTGTCTAGGGGCTCAGAGAGAGAGTGTAGTGGTGCAGTGTGTACAGTCTTAGAGAGAGTGTCAGGGTGCTGTGTGTAGAGTCTTAGAGAGAGTGTAAGGGTGCAGTGTGTAGAGTCTTAGAGAGAGTGTAAGGGTGCTGTGTGTACAGTCTTAGAGAGAGTGTAAGGGTGCTGTGTGTACAGTCTTAGAGAGAGTGTAAGGGTGCTGTGTGTAGGGTTTAAGAGTGGATGCAAGGGTGCAGTGTTTAGCAGACTAGTTGTGAGTCTCCTCTGGAGCTCACAGAGGGCATCTGGTCCTCAGGCTCATTAAGCACATTTGACGCCATGTTTGTTCTGTCCCCACTATCAGCTACAACAGCCCCATCTATTGGGATGACAAAACAAATCCTGCAGTGTTGTCCTCCAAGTGCCTGTGACTTGGAACAAGCCCCCTCATTGTTTACAAATAAATTAAAAATCCAACCCCATCTTTGATCCACAGAGTAGAATCTTACCTACTGAGACACTTGAAACGTGATTACCTGATTTACCTGACAGCCTAATAAGGCCTATCCGTTGGCCCTGTCTATCTGACGCGCAGAGGACATTAACATTCAGGCAGCTGTTTGGCTGGGGACCTACATGATCTCTACATGCAACTGCTCTGCGAGGCAGTCTGCCCTGGATTACACAGGTTAGGAAGTGGCAATGTCTCCAGCTGATGTAGGAAAATGGAAACCCCTGGAATCAGAACAGGAAGTTGAAACCCCCTAGTGCCAGAACAGGAACTCGAAACTCCTGAATCCTGAGACCCGTTCAGTCCAAACAGGAAGTAGAAATTCTGAGCCCCGAAACCCTGGAAAACTCAGACAGGAAACCCCCCCACCCCCCACTGTGGCCAGAATCAAAAGTGGAGCCCCCTGTAACCAGGAACAGGGAGTATAATATATTTATCATATTTATCAGTTTTATCATACTATGCTGATAATATATCTATCATATTTATACCGATCCACTGTCTATACTGTTTATAACTCTCTATACTGTTTATACCACATTGTATTGTATTCATATTTATCATATTGTATTCATATTTGTTCACTTTCATACTGTATATAACTTAGCTTTTCATTCCATATTCTATATTTATATTATACATATGTACATACACCTTACTGCCCTTTACTGCTTCTTTTGCACTTCTGGTTAGATGCTAACTGCATTTCGTTGTCTCAGTACGTGTACTCTGTGCAATGACGATAAAGTTGAATCTAATCTAATCTAATCTAATCTAATCTAATCTAATCTAATCTAATCTAAACAGGAAGTAGAGGTCATTTCTCAGACCGTTCCTCTCGATCCCTCGTTTCCTCCCTCTCCAGGTGCCTACGTCCCCGAGGGCCTGTTGACGTCCTGCACCTGGGACTACGTGACCTTCACCCCCTCGGTGCGCGCCTACACCATGCTGCTCTTCACCTTCGTCTTCTTCATCCCCCTCATCATCATCATGTACTGCTACTTTTTCATCTTCCGCGCCATCCGAGACACCAACAAGTGAGTCGGCAGCAGCAGGGAGCCTGCACTGTGTGTGTGTGCGTGCGTGTGTGTGTGTGCGTGCGATGTGTGTGTGTGTGCGTGTGTGCGTGTGTGTGTACAGTACATGTGTGCGTGCGTGCGTGCGTGCGTGTGTAGGTGTGTGTGTGTATGTGCGTGCGTGTGTGTGTAGGTGTGTGTGTGTGTGTGTGTTAATGCCAGCCTGCTAGCCTCTTGACACCTGTGTGTCTGTCAGACAGAGGGGAGGTCTGCATGGTCATTATATTATAGCTTGAGACAGCTGTATATTTAGATCCACTGAGATCTCAAAGCCTCGCTCACTGGGATTTAACACACCCTGGGGGGGTGAGGGGGGGGCTGCGAGGGGCCACAGGTGCTGTGCTAAAACCCGAGCCCTCCCAGGGGTCCCGCTTTAGCTTCATGAGTGACTCACGGTCACCGGGGATTTCGCGGTGTCCCCCTTAAATCCTGCCGCCGCCCCTCTGGCTAAGCCAGAGTGGCAGAACGACTCAATCGGAGGTGTTGAGTGTGACTGGTCCGACTCACAGAAATCAATAATGCCACAGACAGCAGCCGCTGGTCACAGCCCCTAACCACCCCCCCACCCCCTCCTCCCAAACCCCTCCCCCCCCGGCTCGGAGAATAAGCCCCCCGGGCCAGGCCGAATTGTTCCAGCCATCCCTCTTCTCGTTGTCGTTTGGAATCCCACCATTCTGGGGATAAGTGCGGTCGCTGTGTGGACAATGCTGTTCGACAGGGGGAGGACGTGCCGTTAAAGAGGGGGTCGCTGGGGAAATGGGCTAAAGAATGGCGGCTTGTGGTTGGTGTGCATTCACCCGCATGAAAGAGGCGTTCGGGCTGCTCTCTCCCTCACAGGCTTTGCGTGGGTTGTTTCCTTTTATTTTCTTTCCTTTCCATTCCTTTCCTTTTCTTTTCTTTTCTTTCTAATCGATGGTTTTGACAGAACACATTTTCTGACAGGTGATAATAATACCACACATACTGTACAGTACATGCGGTGTTTACACTGTGCTTTGACCACTGTTTGATTGGATTTGAGAACAGCTGTACGTGACCGACCGTGAACAGCAGAAGAATGTCCTTTTGTTTGTTGTGTCAATCTGTGTTGCTTTTTTTTTGCCTGCTTTCAAAGCAGTTCAAAGCCTTGTGTGTGTTTTTACATGTGCGTGTGCGTGTGTGTGCATGTGTGCGTGCATGTGTGTCCTTCAGGGCAGTGTGTAAGATCAGTGGAAACGGCGGCAGGGACTCCATGAAGAAACTCCAGCGTCTAAAGAACGATTGGAAGATGGCGAAGATTGCGCTCATCGTCATCCTCCTCTACGTCGTCTCCTGGTCCCCTTACTCTGCTGTGGCCCTGACTGCCTTCGCTGGGTGAGAACCACCAGTCCCAAAGCCTGAATGCCATTGGTCACTCTGTTTCTCCTAATGCCATTGGTCACTCTGTTTCTCCCAATGCCATTGGTCACTCTGTTTCTCCTAATGCCCTTGGTCAAATTGTTTCTCCTAATGCCATTGGTCACTCTGTTTCTCCTAATGCCATTGGTCAAACTGTTTCTCCTAATGCCATTGGTCACTCTGTTTCTCCTAATGCCATTGGTCAAACTGTTTATCCTAATGCCATTGGTCACTCTGTTTCTCCTAATGCCATTGGTCAAACTGTTTCTCCTAATGCCATTTTTCACACTATTTCTACTAACGCCATTATGGTGCTGTCTGTCCAAAAGCTTTTAAGAACAAAAGCCATAGTGGCACTGTCTGTCTCAAAGTCTTTTTTAAAAAGTTTTTTTTTATTTATTTTTATTTGTGTGCATGAGTTTGACTTGTAACTAAGGAAGACTATTTTAAGTAAAGGTGCTTTTAAAATTCCAAAAAAATAAAAATAAATTAAAAGTCTCTCTCTTTCTCTCTCTCTCTCTCCCTCAGATATGCAGATTTTCTCACCCCTTACATGAACTCTGTGCCAGCTGTGATTGCCAAGGCCTCTGCCATCCACAATCCCATCATCTATGCCATCACTCACCCCAAATACAGGTACCGGGCCACTGCTGTGTGGTCTGAATTCGGTTAAACGTTACATACACATCCACAAATGCTTAATGGCGATGAGTAGGTATATACTGTATGTTGTGTTATATCAATATGATGGGTTATTCACAAAGTGACATTTCTGTGACGCATCACCCATTATCAATGTGGCACAGCATCTATTTGCGGTTATTGACAATAAGCCGTTTATAAATGCTTATGCAGCACTTGCTTTGGTGCTATGCTGTGCCTCAGAAGGAGTGAAAAAGGATCTTATGAAGGATAATTAATAGAAAGTGTTTCTTTCTTAATTTCTTATGCAGTGTGAAATACTAGCCAATTATAGTATTTAGTCCTTATAAATAGTAAGTCCTACTGGGTAAAAGTGTCTGGCAAATTCATAGCAAAGGAAATAACATTTAAGCTTCTCTGTGAATTTCAGTTTCATTAACTGAAATGTTGAACGCTCACTTGAATTAGTTACTCAAATTTAAACACAAAGCGTGACAGCGCTAAGATCGAATGCTCCACCCCGGCATTGAAATTTGCTGATGAGCACCAGTTTGCCAGCAAACATCTCGCTCACAAAATGGCGTCAACTGCTGTCCTGGGACCGAGCCACACGGCGCCTCGTGAATCTAATAACCTTTAAATCTTTACATTCCACCGCCTGAGAGCACTCAATTACCTGCAACACAAATAGATTGATCCTGTCGCCGAATCGTTTCACTGTGGGGTGTGTCTTCTTCCCTGTTGATCCTCCCAGGAAAGGATATCGCTCCATAAAATCGACCTATTTCCGAAGGGAGTGTCATTCCTCACGCCCTCTGGTCATTTAGCGTCTCTATTTCTGTCCAGCGCAACTGACCTCAGGCAAATTGTATGGTAATTTCACTAATGTACTGCCCAACTCTGCAATTAATCACGTAGGAATCAGTAAATACTCAAAGCAGAGGTGTTTAAATTAATTTATAGCGCTAGGGTCGGTGTCTGCCCCCAAATGATTCACTCTGTGTAATTATCAGCTCCTTTGAAGTTAATTGCCGAAAATGGATGGGTGCGAGGTGTTAGTGATGGTAAATGTCCTCTGGAGTTAATTTCATTTTTGCTTTTGTAACTGTCGTTAATCGCACAGCAAACTCATCAGCGTAAAATCAACACTGAGAGAGCACCTTCACCTCGTAAAAAGAGCGCGTGTTGTCCCTATTGGACTGTATTAGATTAGATTTAACAGCGTGTAGGGGCCATGTAATTATGACTATTATAATTATCAGTAATTATAACATCATAATAATAATAATAATAATAATAATAATAATAATAATAATAATATTTGTTGTTGTTGTTGTTGCTGCTGCTGCTGCTGCTGCTAGCACTATTGTGTATTTGCATGTGCAGTGCTTCTCAGCACACATAGAGTGCTGTACAGTAAATGGATGCTCTGTCTCCTCCTCCTCCTCCTCCTCTTCCTCCCGTGGGCGGGGGGTCCCCCCAGGTTGGCCCTCGCCCGGTACATCCCGTGCCTGGGGGTGCTGCTGTGCGTGCAGCCCAAGGACTTCCAGTCCACCAGCAGCTTCACCTCCACCCGCCGCTCCACCGTCACCAGCCAGACCTCCGACATCAGCGGGCAGTACCAGCGCGGCGGCGGCGTCGGCAAGTGCCGCCTGTCCTCCGCCTCTGACAGCGAGTCCGTACGTGAGCCCCACCTCCTGCGCCACACGCCGCCGTCAGTGTCCCGCTCCCCCCTGTCTGGGTCCCCCCCCCCCCATTCGTGTCCCTCTCCCCCGTCAGTGTCCTTCCCCCCCCCCCCCCGTCAGTGTCCCGCTCCCCCCTGTCTGGGTCCCGCCCCGCCCCCCCCCCGTCAGTGTCCCTCCCCCCCGTCTGTGTCCCCCCCCGTCTGTGTCTGTCCCACCCTGTCAGTGGCCCTCCCCCCTGTCTGTGTCCCTCCCCCCCCCCCATCCCCCTGTCTGTGTCTGTGCCCGTACCGTGTGTCACCCCCTGTCTCCAGTGCCCACCTTTGAGGGGTTTTGATTTGGGTGGACCCCCAAAGTGCCCACCCCCATTATATAATAAATATGCCATATATTACAATAATTAGGGGGCCCCCTGGTGGTTTGTGGGGCCACAGGCAGCCGCTCATGTTGTTTATTCTGTCACTCTGGCTGTCCCAGTGGCTCATCTGAAGGGCTCGTCACATTTAGATCTGGTTTCCGGAGGGAAAACACCACACATGGAAAGACTGAAGCGCAATGAGCTTTAATATTTGATCACCGCACCACCAGCTATCGGGCAATAAAAGTATCAAAATACTGAATGTGCATTCAACTTCCTGTGCCAGATATCACATCACTGTGATCCCTTTGTCCTGCTTACCCAAAATGCTGCCCTGTCATTATTTTATATCTTTCTTCTTGTATATCGTTCTTTTACTCATCAGGTTTAAAGAAAGTGTAAATAACACCTTAATAAACATGCTACTACAACTTTATAAAGCATTCATAAACAACTGCAGAGTTGCATACAGGTAGACATTGTGTGATATGTAGAAAAAACTGAAATCCCTCACAAGAGTGTGATTTATGACACAAAACCAACTGCCATAAAGGATAACCTCTGCTTATTACGCTTATCATATCTGCATATTACCGTATAATATTGATAATATGATAATAAGTGTGCTGTGTAGTGTGCTTTATGAAGGTCTCTCGTAATTATGGTTCATATGAGGTATGATATGCAGAATGTCTTCCTGAATATTGGTGAGAGTGTGTGACCCTGTGTGACCCCGCCCCCTCCTCAGGGGTGGACTGACACCGAAGCCGACCTCTCCAGCCTGGGATCCCGCCCCGCCAGCCGCCAGGTGTCCTGCGAGATCAGCAAGGACACGGCGGAGATGCTGGACTTCAGGCCGTCCAGCTCCCTGAAGTCCAAGATGAAGAGTCACGACTCGGGCATCTTCGAGAAGGTGAGCCATCCCGGGCCTTGCTTTTAATGCGGGGGGGTCGCCGCGGAAACGAGCGGTGCGTGAGATATGATTGGCAGGGTCGCCGCGGAAACGAGCGGTGCGTGAGATATGATTGGCAGGGTCGCCGCGGAAACGAGCGGTACGTGAGATATGATTGACCTCATAAACCCGATCTTACACCGAAAAAAAAATGCCTCGTTGGCTAAACCTGAAATTTGACTTCATTTTGTTACACCTATAATTTTTTTAGGCTTTCTCAACAGAAATTTTTTAGGTTTGTTCAATTGAACCAGAAGGTGCTGGTGGCTGGTCAGGTGTGCTTCAATGAATGCCTAAATTGGTCTCAGAAACAAAAAGGCAATGTGATCATATATGACTACAATATGTATTACATTTATGTACGTACCTGTAAAAATAATTGCATCCGGCAGCGTCTTGGAAATATTCTGTGTTAGTCTCTGCTGCTGCGATGGACTGGCACACTGTCCCGGGTACTGTGTATTCCTGCCTCTCGCCCAGTGCATGCTGGGATAGGCTCCAGCTCCTCCACCAGCGACCGTGACCAGGAATAAGCAGATTAGATAATGGATGGACAGATGGACGGATGGGTAGTCTCTGTTGAAAATATATGAGCCCTTTCTCAGGCAGTTACAGAGTTACTGTTCAAGTCTGTCGCTTTTCACAAAAAGCTTAAGCAGCGAAGCCATTTGCAGGGACGGCTTGCCTTTTTTCACAGATTTAATCTCCACCGATGTTTTGCCTTGTCAAAGCGAACGTCTCTATCATCCGAGTGATCTCTAATGTGCCGTCACCAGTGCTAGTGATCTGTCATTCCCCTGAAGTAAACACAACTTGTTTTCCATTCATTTTCCCCGGCCTAAACAGATTTCAAAACTCTGCTGAAATTTTAACATAGCAACAAGAGATATATTTCACAGGGTTGTTACCTGAAAGCTGTAGACAGACACGGTATAAAGAAAAGGGGGCTGGATCATGACACCAGTCTCCAGGCACTTGTATGTTAAACAGACCGTTAGATCATCAATCCAGCCGTACCCTTCAGGGTGTACGGCAGCATTCCGTTAATTAGGCCCCTGTCGCGCCACATGCCTTGGAGATCGACCAATCAAAAGCAGCCCGTATTGACCTCAGGCTGCTGCTGAGTAAGTCCCGTGATTGGGTGGTGCGCGTTGGGAGCGATCGACGCAAGTCTGCTCCTCTCTCAGTCGGGGCCCAATACAGACGCAAATCAGTTCATCATTTTGAATTGATTTTTTAAACAGGGAGAACGAGGCGGTGTAAATGGTGGCCCGGGACGCACTCTGTCCCGATGATGGAGCAGGAGGGAGGGTTTCGGTCATTATATGCAGGCGCGGCCGGTAGAGGACTGCACTGAACCGAAGCGTGTCCGTGCCAGTTACAGCATCCCCGGTGTTGTAATTCTTTGTCCTAATCTGATGTCATCTTTGGTGGCAGCATCCTTGCTGTTGGGTGGTCATTAAGAACCCTGCTTGATTTTCCTATGCCTTACCCCCCCACCACCCCTTCGTTACTCTCAATGGGGAAATCACCAGAGCTTGGTGGGTGACCGAATGCACTCGAATCCCTGCTGATTTCTCTTTTTTTTTTCTGTGATTACCCCTGTCTGACGCAGCAGCGACCGCAGATGCCGTTCCGTGAGGTGGTCACAGTTTGGGGCACACTTTGATTTGCTTTTTTATATCAAGGACTGAGTCTGTCCAGCCCCAGTATACAGCTTGTGTACGCTAACACAGTACCGCCTGCTGCAGACCAAGGTTCTACATGACATATCAAGAGGTTATGGTAGAAATATGCTTTTGAATAATCAAGGTTTCCCCACATTGTTATTTTTAACCTGTGTGTACTGGAAGTGTTAAAATGTACAAAACATTTAGCACAGATGACAAAAAAAGAGTGGCAAGTCTCATCCTTCCTATTCGAAATGGTGTTTAGCTTATTGTTTTTGTAATGAGACTTAACTAAAAAAACGCTCTTGTGGTAACAACGTGCGTTTGACAAGAAACGTGTCAAAATAACCACTCTACTTTTAAATTGGTTATGGATCACATAGTTGCGTGTAGTATTACCGAGTGACTGACCATGAACCTGTTGAACCCTGTTCCATTCAGTCATCCGTTGACGCAGACGACATCTCCGTGCCCGAAGCCGGCCAATCGGATCGCGGCTCGCCTCCGGCTGTAAGTACTCGCTTTGACCTGGCTTGTCTGGAGACGTCAGCCAATCCCCTGCTCCGTACTTGAGTGTCAGTTGGCCTGGCCTCTCGCGTGGTAATTGATGACCAATAACAGCGATGTGTTCTGGATTGATCCGGTCTAATCCCCAAAACAGATTGACCTGGCCCTGGGCGTGTAACCGAGAGGAGAGCGATTTGACGTTCAGCATTAGCGTCAGTCTCAGCTTTGCCTTAGATTATTTTCCCGCCTTTTTTTATATTTCAGACATTCTCTCTGTTGTTGGCCTTTACGCATGAACCAAATGACCGAATGCTTTTATTTTGTGTTAACAGACTCGAAACATCATAGCTGTATAATGGTTGAAGCCAATTGATTTCATTTTAGCGGCTTGAGCTTACAATAACTGTCAACTGAGATAAGTGACGGTGACAGGAAATGCGTTAGAAGTATAAAAACAGTACAAAAGCAGTGTCTCCAGACGAGCTGTCATCAGTCAAATATGCGACATGGCGCAACCTGAGCTAAACAATTGGCAAATTACTCTAACTATAGAGTTTTTAGCAGCCCATTTAAGCAGTGAAATTGCATCACTGAGTTAAAACGACTCAAGGAAAGACTTCTTTCCCAGTCTCTCTCCAAGGTTTTCGTTTGTGTCGCAGGAAATTTAAAACTTACTAAGGAGGCAGGAAATGATCTCTCTCTCTCTGTCGTTCGAACCTTTCGCTTGACGCAGACGTAATGTAACGGCAGGAGACGGGCCTTTGTGGACTGGAGAACTGATGGCAGACATTTTGTACTTTCTTGTTGGAGATTGCTGGTCTTTTATCACTTCATCCCGGTCCCTGCGTCTGCGGTACCCCACCTGCGTTCCGCTCCATCATCACCCCAGGCCAGCTATCCGTCACCGTTACGGCTTCCGGATGCTTCCGTCCCCCCTTTTTCATTGTGAAGTGTTTTTGCTGTTATTGCTCATTGAGTGCCCACTTCTCTTTAGCCCATTGTTTGTTTGTCTCGTTCCCTCGCGTTAGATAGATAAAAGCGTGCCGGTCTGTTGCGCTCACATTCACTAAGTGGCCTGCAGGCTTCACGAACCCTGAAATGGGCGGGCCTGTCCAATGACTGACACATCTGAATGGATCGTAGTCACCTGCTGTGGACAGTTTCAGCTGGGTCCTATAATAATAATAATACTAATAATAACAACAACAACAAATATTGTTTTTGTTGTGGTTTTATTTATATAGCACTTTTCTTAAAACAAAATTTACAAATATGAGCCAGTGATTCACAGCACGTGGTAGCTGCTCCTGTTTCTAGGGTTCATGAACATACTGTGGGCTAATCCTCATTATTCTTTTAGCCTGGCGTAATGAACAGATTGAGCACATTTTCCATTTACGGAGTACATTTTATCCTGTGCAGTCTGATATAGCTGAATTAACACTGAAGATTTTGCAGTGTGTTTTCATTTTCATACAAGGTATGTGTGCAGTCTGGTGTACACACACCTCAGTCTACGTATTGAACTGATCTTCTCTTTGAAAACCCTGGCCACTGAACACACACACACACACACACAGACACACACAGACACAAAGCAAACACAACCGAGTGTGGAACCCTCTCATTGCTCCTGTGTGTCTGCCTGTGCAGACAGGTGCTCATTGCAATGTCCTGTCTTCCTCGCTGCAGGCCGCTGATGTCACAGAGGGGGCGGGGCTGAGGGCGGCCACCGGGCGAATCCCGAGCATCGTCATCACCTCGGAGTCCAGCCCCTTTTTGCCCTTCCTCAGGACGGGCGGCCGGACCTCCCGCTCCAGGAACAGCAGTGGCGGCGGCGGCGGCGGCCTAGGGGTGGGGTCCGTGACCGTGGAGTACCAGGGGCCCGTCCCGTAGAGGTCAGTGCTCACCCCCCCCGAAAATCACTGCGCCGATATCGGCAATATCTGACCGCCCTTTTCTTCCTCTCTCCCTCTGACTCTCTCTCTCTCTCTCTCTCTCTCTCTCTCTCTCTCTCTCTCTGTCTCCGTCTTCCTCTTTGTCTCTCACTTTAACCAATAAAATATTTTTGCACATAATTAATTACATAGCTATATAATTAATTTATTAATGTGTTTCAGGGCATCGTTTCTAAGGCCCCAGCCACTGGTGTAGAATCAATTTCAGTCTTTTCTGTACAGGTGCGCAAACTGGGCGTAGTCTAAAAGGTGTATCCTCCTGTGTTGTTCTGGCTCTCCTGGTGGTGGAATGAGCTTCCCGGTGCAGTCAGAACAGCAGAAACCCTGCCCGTGTTTCCAATGCAGACTGAAGACTCACCTCTTCACATTGCACCATGGCTCCCCTGACCCCCCCCCCCCCCCTCTAGACAATCTTTCTTTTTCTCTTTCTTTCTTCAGATTTCATTTTGAATAGTGTTAGAGTTATAGCTGTGTTAAGGACAGGTTATCTGTCAAGTGGAACTTTCTTTAGCTGCAATACGATTTTCTGTCTGTTAGGTTAACGCTACTATACGCATTGTTTTATTAATGGGCCTCTGTGCCTTCTTGGTGATGCCACATTTTTTATTTATTTTTATTTTTTATTCCTGAGGGTTACACTGATGTTCTCCATTTCCGTACGTCACTCTGGATACGCTCTGAGTGTCTGCTAAGGGATTTTAATTCAAAAGTCATCTCATGTAATGTAATGCAATGGCCGCCCCTTCACAGACTACAAGTTGTAGTCTGTAGAATCTATAGTCTGTGTGGCCTGCCCTGTCTCTAAGGCACTTTAAGAGCAGTGACTCTGTGCCAGCCCAACTTACTTTCTGCAGACAGAGGCTCCTGACCTCAGGGCCTGTTCCTCTTCCTTTTACACTGATTTGGGCTGAACTTCATCAGGGCATTTTTTAAAGCAGGGCTGGAGAGCTGGAGTTGGAAAGGGGCTGTTTATGCAGAGACGAGAGCAGAGACAGCCCTTCCAGTACCACTGGCCACAATCCCACAACCCCTACATCCCCTCACCCCCCCACCGTCTCCCTCTACTGGGTACAATTTGACTGGGGAACAAACGCCACCGGCACCACAAGATTGGCCTCAACGCAAAACCAAATACTCTTCAAGCCACTTCAGTTCATCTCTCTGCTCCCCACCTCAGGGGTTCAGCAGACTGTGCTGACCTATGAGATGCTCTTCCTGGTGACGGCTTAAATGGCAGCCTATGGCCTGCCAGACAAAAAGAGGCGATGCCCTTTGACCCAGGATGTAATTTCTCAGGCTCGCATTCAAGAGTTGTTAAAACTACATTGTAATCTCCCCATAGTGAATCACAAACTATGCTTTTTTTTTCATTTCATTACAGGAGGGGCTGGTTAGCACTGGTTAGCACCCACCCCCCCCACCCCATTCAGATGGCATCCTGGGCAAACCGCCTATATCGCCTATGCCTAGAACCAGCCCTGATGGTGTATCTCAGAAAGCATTTTGGGAGATATTTAGAATATTGTTATGTATATGTATAATTACATGTGTCTTTAGTTTAGTTTTGTTTTAGTTTTACATGTGAGCCGTTTTTTGGTCAGAAATGTTTTATTTATCTTGTTATAGCTTTAATTTTTGATTGTTTTTCCTCTGTTTTACTTGGAGATCTATTGAATATGCCTGGTGTGTGTCTGTAGCAGTATTTCCGTTATTTAAATGTATCGGTACGTTTGCATATGCATAAATCACATAAGTAATAAAACAGAACTATGTCCAAGCTGATGTAGAAAGATGCAAATTGATACTGGGATATGGAAGATAAAATAGCTCAGGTGCAAGTGGACAGCATCAGTGACTGATTTCTCATCACTGTGTATTTGCTTAAACTCAGGTGTAATTTCACGCCTAAATACAGAAATTGAGTTTCAGAATTTTCCATATATATGCATATATTCAAAGGATGTTTCAAAGTGCAGTTTCTACGAACTTTTGTATGTTTTGTGTGTTCTGTGTCGTATAATCAAATCATGCTTTCTATGTGATTTTCTGTTCTATAACTGCTTTCTATATCAATCTATTTCTATATAATGATTTCTCCTAGCCTTTTGAAAGTTACTTTTTGGTGACATGTGCTTTTGTAATTGTGCATTTGATGTAGAATGTAGAATCCAAAATGTTCCCTGTAACACGTTTGTAATAAAAGTATGTGCTTGTAGATAACCTGTATATGACCACCTTAAGAGGAATCACAGTGGACTGCGTGTTACATGTTCTCTCAATGGGTCTTAATAGATTATGAATACGTTTTTTTTATTAAGGCTTTATAAACAGAATTGTGATTTGTTTTTGAATGTGAGCTCAGTTGTCGTACACGGAAAAAAAAAAAAACCAGCCATGACACAAATGAAAACTAGTTTCATTGGGCCCAGCTCTTGGAAACGTTGCCGCAACGTTATATAAACAGCTTCTGTCCTTTCCTTTCCCTTTAATGTCACGACAAATTGCAGCTGTAAAGAAGGCGCAAGCGACATCAGTCAGGGATTAAATGCTCCGTTGTCGTGGCGATGTTCCCTGAGCACTGACGTTGTGGGACATGGGACGGGGCGTGCAGTGGCATCTTGGTGCCCCCAGAGGGATTTAGAGTACCTGCTCATGGCGGGACATGCTCATTGGTGTCCTGCTGAGTCCCATCACGCAGATGGATGGCTGTGAAATCCTTGCTTTTTTTTGCCACAGCAACGTTCCAAATATTATCCCTGGTTCTGATCTTCGCAGGGAACCGGCCCCATGGAAGCCATTCACGAGAGGCAGGATGCATTAGCTGCCATTCTCGCTCTCGCTCTCGCTCTCTCTCTCACTCTCGCTCTCGCTCTCCCTTTCTGTCTTAGGATGCTCGTGTGTGTGTGTGAGTGTATGCGAGAGGGTGTGTGTGTGTGTGTGTGTGTGTGGGTGTGTGTGTTCGTGTGTGCTAGATTGAAAAGATTGAAAAGGAAACAGTCACATCTTGCTGCCAAGGTGACTGATTGCCATTCTTTTCTTCCCCTCTGGAGATAAATGGCTGCCTTTGATTGACAACATACTTCTCTAGCTTTTAAAGGACGATACGTTCTGCTTTAAACCAAAAGAATTTTCTGATGATTTAAGTTTAAAGTTTTCAGAATGTTTATACTGTATTTGCACGTCGGTAGAACCACTGACACCCGCTCTCTCTGGACTTCAGTGTGTCTCACAGCCGTGCGAAAAGCAGACTGACGCTAGAATAAGAGGTCCTGTCCACACGCAGTTTTTTTTTTTCCCACCCTGTCCACGCTTGTCGTTTGGAACTGGGTCAGTATCGCCCCAAAGACCCCTCTTATGTAATGAGGCAGAGCTCATTCACCACTCTGCTGATGAGTGCGGTGGAATTTCACACTCAACAGTTCACCCCCCACCAATCAGAGATCTTTCTGCTGATCTGGAGGCTATTGCAGGTGGCCCAGTCCTGGGGAACCGGGCTGATAGGGTCAAAGGTTTTACAATTTTGTTTCTACAGTTTTGTTTCTGTGCTACAATGTGGGGGCAGAACTGTTCCACTGATTTTCTCTTGTCGTTGTGTTCTTCTTTTTCAAAAAGGCAACACTGTTTTGCCTGTGTAGTATTATCTGGACATTTACCGATACTGTCAGGACAATCTGGAGTGAATGTATCAAGGAAACGGAAAGGGTTTCTTTTGCTAAGCATACCAAAATGTCCCCATTTCAATAAACAGAAGTGCGTTTGAAAGCAGAGCTAGCTAGCTACTTCCATAACAATATGAAATATTATGAAATATGTTTCTGAATTAATTCAGACATCTTGAAGCCCTCTTCATATGCTCAATCAATTGTCTAGCAGTTCTTACCGTTATATTTCTAGTGTACTGTACAAATTGAAAAGGAATATTAGGAGAATTTGTCTGATGGGCAACTTTGAAGGAATGCGAGCATCTCTTTGGTTGGGGGCAGCTAGCATGTGTACGTGAACATAAATAAATGTACTGAACATAGAAATAAGATTTTTATTGTACATTATCGTATTGTACAACGTCTTACCGTGTTGTTTTTATTTATTTTTCTAAATAAAGCCAATGCTATGTTACCCAACACGTGCTTTATGGTGTCCTTCGTTGCCTTCTCCAGTGAAAGTGTATGGGAAATGATTGTTGAGAGGTTTCTGTCCTTCTGAAGTGACTCTGTGAGACGAGTGAGCTAAAGGCTAAAGTGACCCGCAGGGCAGAGAAGACTGTGGTTGCCATGGCTTCCACTATGTCAGTTACCTTTTGAATTTAACGGACTGGAGTTTAAATTATGTGGTCTGTCTATGCCAGCCTTTTCTGACCCACCCAGGGACCCTCACTCAGGTGTTGTACAGTATGTCAAAATAAGTTGGGGGGTCTCCCGAGACCCCCTTTAAAAAAGAGACCCCCTTTTTTGATTATTCATGCTATATAACACCACTCGAATTGACTCCATTGCCCTCCATCTTTGGCTCCTGAGTAATAGAATGATAGAAATACTTATAGTAGCACAGACACAGAACAGGGCTTAATAATACATACCACATCCCAACTATTTCTGTGAGCTGGCAAATAAAATAAAATAAAATAAAAAACCCTGTTGATTTTTCCCTAAACTGTGGGTATGGAAAGTAGCCATAGGGATGCTTTGAAAGGCTGAAAATCACTGGGTCCCATGGAAAATCAATACTCTTCTTTTTTCTGCTTCTCCCTCCACGAAACTCTTCTTTCCCTCTTGTCCTCTTGCTTATGCTGATTGTATGCATTATATAACGCATTGATTTTTCTCCTCGGGCCTGTCGGTTCTACATGCTAGCCAAGGCTTCACTTTAATGGGGAAAGATGGGGGGGGCGGGGGAGTCATTAGCAAATGGATTCCTCAGAGCCGCACACCAGCATTCCTTTAATGCCATCGGAACAATTGAGCCACGGCCCTGGACTGCACTCAGTCTAAAGATTTCCGATTTTAGCGTTCGTTATGGATATTTACCCACAAACCTCTTTCAGAGTGAACATGATTGGACACAAATAGTCTGTGCTACGTCTATATTTTGTGCCATATTTTCATCCATAATGGGCAGGTCTATTTTCAAATACCTGCCTATTATGGATGCCCAAAGAGGTGCCCGAAGTGGTAACTGACTGAAGCAAATCTGGTTTTGCTGCCCTCTGCTGGTCATATACCACATTACACACTACCCTCAGTGTGCTCAGTAGTATGTTTGTCATATTAGGAATATGACAGACTTATTAATATGTGGATTTGGCGTAATTGAATTTCCTTTACTGTGACATCATCGCAAAGTTGTCCTTAGAGGCTATTTGAGACTATATACAAGCAAGTGAAATCTGTTGAGAATGTATTGTGTTAATTGATTGCCATTGGCTTTTTTTCCCCCTGGAGATATTTTTCTAACTTTTCTATTGCAGAATTGTGGAAGTTTAATTCTGAAATATCAAGGTTATTTTTGCATTTTTAGGCACAAAGGCATAGGTATTGAGGGGTGCAAAAGGTTTGCAGAAGAACATTGTTTAGCCAAGGGGCACATTTTTCCTGTTGGAAATATGGAGGTTTAGTGAAACCGAGTTAGGGCAAATCCAAACAACAAAATGGAGAGAAATATGGTTATTTAAATTGCAACAAATCATATTGCAACACTGTGAAGTTAATTATGTTGCCTATTGGGCAGTTTCTTTCCTAGTTATTCAGACATTACCATCATTAGGATGTCTATTTTTTAAACAGATTTAAGGTCAGGAATGCATCCATTAACCTTCTAATGAATTTGTTTAAACAAGAATTGCATCATCTGACCCCGGTCAATCAGTCATGTTCATGCACTATGGAATAACAGGAGGTATCAATTTTTTAAACTCAATTGATCCAATGTTTATGTTCCGAACGGACGAGAAGCGACTTAGTAATCGCCCGCATTCATTTCAATGTGAGCCGAGTTTTCACGTCCGCAAGGCATGCTGGGACAGCTGACGGTGCGAGACAAGTGGGCGGAGCAACCGGAAAGACGGGAAACATGGCGCGACAACCAATCAGATTAAAGATCCGACCAATCAGATTAAAGATCCGACCAATCAGATTAAAGATCCGACACGTAAACTGTCTCCGATTTCAAATTCTATTTCCCCATTCCACACATATATATGTGTGTGTGTGTGTGTGTATGTGTGTGTGCGTGCGTGTGTGTGTGTGTGTGTGTGTGTGTGTGTGTAAATAAAAAGGCTGGCGGCCGTTTCAAATGAAATCCCAGCCTGTAAGTGCTTTCACGTGCTGTACATGTTTCTGGGGAATACAGTTCATGAAGCAAGCTCCATCTGCCATCTGCTCAGTTATTTCAGATTAATGTACAGAAGAACAATAAAAAAGACTTAATGCAGTATACATATATGTGTAAACACAATATTATATGTGCTGTAGGTTTTTTATCTTACTGTCTCTGAGAATCCCAATAAAGATCTCCATCAGGCCTCACGTCCGGATATTATGCGGGACGGCCCCGGTTCCCCCGTTCTGGTAAAACTCCTGTCTGCTTTTTTTTGTCCACTGTTTCAAGGTACAACTCGTCCGGGCGCAAAAGCTCAGATTCTTCAGCCTGCACTGCTGTTATTCTCAGCTTTAAGTGCCGGGAACACGGGCCACTGGCATCATGCCAGCGATGATTAACAAGTAAACGGACAGTAAGCTCAAGTATTTATAAGGGAAATGAGCCACAGGTAAAACAAGGCAAGTGATATTTTTAAAAAAGGCTTTTGAATTCTTAAAAGGGATTAACAGAGTGAACTACAAGGTTGAGTTCTGTTTGTAGAACGAGGGGGCATGAATGGAAATTAGCAAAAGGTAAAAAAAATTCTGCACAGATGTTGGGAAGTATTTTTTTCCGCACAGAGAGTAGTCACTGGATGGGATTGCTTGCCAGATCATGTAGTAGAAGCAGAAACTCTGGGGGGGTTTTAAGATCAGGCTTGATACGATTTTAGATAACATCTAATTTGTAGGTAAATCAAGCACTAGTTCCACTTTAGCAGTAGGAAAACGGAGAGCATGTTGGGCTGAATGGCCTGCCCTTATCATTATGTTGTGTTGTGTTGTGTTGCGTTGCGTTGCGTTGCGTTGCGTTGCGTTGCGTTGCGTTGCGTTGTGTTGTGTTGTGTTGTGTTGCGTTGTGTTGTGTTGTGTTATGTTAAATGATTGTTGGAAAAAAAAAACCCGTCTGTTTCATAGGTGATGCATACTTAACTATAGCACTGTGCACATGCTCACTCTAAGATGTTCCACATTAATGCAGCTTTATATGGGGCATAATTGTACTGCTCTGTGCAATAGCTTACTTAAGTTGACTGAACTTAACTGAAATCTACGATGTGCAGGGGCTAGTCTTGCGGGTGTCCCAAAAGTTCACTTCAAAAGAGCAGACGAAAATCTCCCTTTGGCTTTAATACTCCCAGACTGTGGAGTAGCCTGCCTTTGCAGATGAGACAGGCACTAACTGGAGCTAGTTTTAAATGTCATCTGAAAACCCTTTTTGTGTATTTTTTTAAATATTTGCTTTTATTTGAAACTGGGTGTTTTTATTTTTTTATGATAATTTCATCTTTAATCTTGTTTTTTCACCCCTATTTCTGTGTGTTCCTGATCCTTTTAGCATTTTTTATTTGAATCTTTAATGTAGCCTGCAAATTTATTTACTCTTTTTTGTTTTCTTTGAATTTTTTAACTTTTTCCTTTTTGTATTTTTTCCATGGTAGATAATGTTATTGTTATCATTATCATTCTTAACACGATGAGAAGAGAGATTCCAGGATATTTCTGCATATATTGTCAACTGCAGTAACAAGTCTTATTCATGAGGTGGTGTTTTCATGAAATCGCCCTGTTTCCTGTGTACTTATGTCTTATTAATAAATCTGTGCTTGCACAGTGCCTAAGCTCTTGCATTGGCTCCATTCCCAGCCGTGAGATGGAATGAATGAATGAGTCCCTACAATTTCACAGTCGTTTTCCTGGCTGTCGGGTATCGGTACTGACAAGAGATTAGTCTTCAGTCTTCAGTCATTAGGTCATGACTGATCGTCCTTTGTCCGCGTGTACCTCGTTCCACCACTAGGGGGCTGAAGCAGAAATATGAGGGGGTCTCGGCGCGGCTCACTGAACATTCGAGGGCAAGGGCTGGGCTGAAGCATAGACCGCAGAAATCAAGCTACCAAACCTGCAGGAAGAGTTAAGGGAGTTGAACCAAGTTAGGTGCGTTAGTGAGGCCCAATTCATTTACTGCCTGCTGATTAGTATCTGATCTGGCAGAGAGTGGCGGACAGAGAACAGTAGGGATGATTCTGAGCAGTCTGGAGAATTTGGGGGGGGGGGGGGGGCTGATGACAACTTTCAATGTTTGTTGAAAAAAATCAATGAAAACCGACATGGCATTTTTTTTAATGATGTGTAGACTAAATTTTACATCCCATGTTATCCTTTTATATAGCCAAATTCTTATTGAAACCATATACGTATTGAGCTGTGATCAAAGTTTCAAACATGTTGCTTTGTTGATGGTAGAACTGCTACCTTAGTCAAAGCACTGTTCGATCAGCCATAACTCTTTCTAATACTTTGGAAAAAGTTTTTTAAACAAGAGCTTTGGTTGCTCAGTAGGATACTGTTTCTCTAGTTCAGTTCCCCATCTTGCTATCTAGTCTCTGGTCTGAGCCAGAATTGCATACGCTTTGGCAACCAAACAAAGCTGTTAATCATCCGAGACTGATTTTGTATTTTGCTGCATAACAGTTCGCGATATGTGTACTCTGTAGTTGGTGACGGTATTTCTGACATCGCAGAAGGCCATTTTAATCTCTTGTTTCTGCCTCAGGCATTCTACCTTCCATAAGCAAGTATAAAAAAAAAAAAAAAAAAACAATGCGAAGCAGAGAGACAAGGAAAATATTCTGATTGCTCTGAGAGCTCGTATGACAGCAGGGTTTCTTTCAATTTTCCTCCATATATTCTGTGCGTCTTTTCTGATTGATAAATTGATATTGATTTTCCGCCTGACAATGCGGAAGGAAGGGGAAAAACTGCATTGATCGGTCATTTCACTAAACAGAATTATTTTGGGACTGCAAACACATGCCTTTGTTTGTTTTTGCTGTCCGGTCCAGGGGAACTGAGTCCCGTGCATTCGAAGTAATGGCAGGGCCACCCACTGATCACAACAATATTCATACAATATTCATAACCCATCAGAGTGCCGGAGAAATTGCACGGATAAAATCGAATCAAATGCGAACATTTGGCTTTTGGGCTCAAGGAGAGAGCCAGACACACAGACAGGATATGTTTGCAGAACTTAACGTAAGGAATGGGCCTTACACAGAAGACAACATTCGGTGTTAAATCAGCTGTGTCAGAGTACATTTGATCCATGCTGGAGCCTTTTAATCGCTGTTACAGCTGAATTAACTCAGTACATTTTTACTGTGTACAGCAGGGAACTTAAACTCGGATTCTGGAGGGTCTCGCCGTGTCTGCTGGTTTTTGATGCGTTCCTGTGCTTCTGTGCTTAATTTAAGTCACTGATTGGCTAAAGCAGGGGTCCTCAATTTTACCCAGAAAGGGCCCGATGTGGGTGCAGACTTTTGTTCCAACCAACCTGATTCTGTTACTGCAGTTACGTACCTGTTATGAGATTGATGTTGAACTTTGACGGAGAACTCCATTCCGTGTGTGTGTGTGTGTGCACGTGTGTGTGTGGAGAATGGAAGTTTTTGACACGATGGATTAATGCATGACCTGGGGGGGTGGGGGGGGGGGGGTATGCCATATTCAGTTGTGCTCATGGTCATTAGAGGTGTGGAGAAAGTCATCTCGTCCATCCACCCCCCCCCCCCGCCGAGCTTCATGGCCCTCAGGTGAGTTTCCGTGAAGCTCCCTGCTGTTTGCTAGCGGGTTCCTCGCTTGTTAGGGAATAGGACTTTGGCACTGGACAGAAACACGTGCTCTGATTCACACGTCTCTCTTTCCCCTCCGTCCCGCCATTTCCTGACATCCGGCAGACGACGGCCAGCCTTCTCTTCCAGGGACTTGACAAGAGGAGCGCAGACCCGACTCAGGGTGTTCCCATCATGCATTGCATGCATGTTTTGCAGACTCCTCAGACCCCCCCCCACCCCCAACAATTTCACTCTTTGTTATCCCTGATTCTTAGACATGCCCGCTTGGTGTCAGTGTAGTAAATATGTGTGAGATCACTCTGAAAGCCCAAACAGCGCCCCCTTCTGACACTTTGTGGCATTGCCACTGATTTGCTGTTCTCAAAATGAAAGGTTTTACATTACATTACATTACATTACATTACAGGCATTTGGCAGACACTCTTATCCAGAGCGACGTACATCAAAGTGTATAACCGTAACCAGGAACAAGTATGACGAAAACCCTAGAGAGAAGTACCGGTCCAAGTGCAGGGAACAACCGCATAGATCAACTTGGACCCTGAAGGTTAAACTGATTAACACTAATACAACGAGAACGGCAACAATTACTGCTTGTATTTTTTTTTTTTTTTTTTTTTTAAATATACTCCACTGTATTAAGACAGTCAATGTGCCTAAGTCACCTACAAAACAGCTGCCTAGTTACAACCCTAAGCTTACAGTCATTTACAGGGGGGTAGGGAGGGAAGGGGAGAGGTGCACCCTGAAGAGGTGAGTCTTCAGTTGCCGTTTGAAATGGGTCAGTGTCTCAGCTGTTCTGACCTCCACGGGGAGGTCATTCCACCATCGTGGGGCCAGATTGTGCCGTCTCTTTAATTGTATCAGATATATCCACTAGCTGCAGGAATAAGTATGTTATAGGTTGTCTTCTTGGGGCTTGTGTTTTATAAAATAAAAATAATTATTTGCTGCTGCTGACGCCTTTATTGCCAAGAAAAATATAAACATTATTGTAACAAAACATTTTAGCAGAAACTATTGATTGTCAAGTCTTCTGATACTACCAAAAGCGGAAATTTGTTCTTTAACAAACTAATTTTAACGAGCAATGTATACTTGTTGCTTATCTATGTGAAGAAACAAAAAGTATGTTTGTGTGTGGTGCCAAGCTGATTCTCTGCAAATACTGTATGAAGAAATTAATCTAGACCCAGTGCCCCAATTTCCCCCTGGTGTAGCCTGTTACATTTAAAATGCAATGGCACTGACTTCTAACTTGTTGAGCAGTATAATTTCAGTACAACCGAAGTTTTATTTTATTTTTTATTTTTTTCTTCTTTCTGTTGCAAACCTGAACAATACGATCCCGGGCGCTTTTGTTTTATTTTAATATAAAACACGACTGTCGCTTTAATAATTCCACTTTAATGAAAATCCCCCGCCAACCCCCCTTCTCCCGTGAGCTGACGTAACCCGGGGTCCAAGGGATCGGATAAAGGCCGCCTGGGTGACATCGCGCGACACAGAAGGGACGGAGAGGAGATCTGCAAATAACCAGAGCAGGTAGTACAGCTGTCAGCACGAGTCGGCGCTCGCTCTGAATAATGCACTGAATGAAACTCTTTGGAGCGCCTTTACTCTTTAGTAGTTGTTAGTACTGTGCAACTAGTCTTTGGTATGCCAATGGATGCAAGAGACTGCATGGACTTTATGTTTGGCAAAATTAACGAACGGGTTCCCACGACGTGACCATAAACAAGAAAAGAAAAGAAAAGCACCTGTTATAATCCTGCATGTGCCGGTTAATCCGCTCAGACATGTTTTCATTCTTTTTTTTTATTTTTTAAAGTACCAGCTGGCATTGTGCTTTGGTGAGCAGGTTCGCGTGCAGCTTATTTAGGCAGGGTCAGCTGTTCGCTTGTTGCTTTACAGCGCCGGGATCATCAACTTTCAGCTGAACGAGTCCCGGAAAATCAACAGGACGGTTGCTGTCACACTTAGTGTATTTGGACCGTGTGTGGGAAAGGAACAACACGGACGTTTCTGTCCCATCAGAAATTGTGCAAAATATAACAACTTCCTTTATTGTATCACGATACACAATGCAGCACCTCGGAAATAATTACGATTGGCAAACTAAAAAATAATTGATATCGCTATCAATAATATTACTTATCTTAACTACTATTTTATAATAGTATTTTATATACACTGTATTTGTAATGGAAATATAAAACAGAATAATAATCCAGCCAAAGACTATCTAAATGTATACATTAAATATAAAGTATATAAATAAAATATACGTTACTATATTAGGGTTTCATATTGTGAAAAGTTATGTGTGTTTTATAGCTCTGGGTTATCTGTGATATAATTTATTTGAAGTAAACCAAACCTCTCTGGTTAGCAGAAGGTCACTGTCGTTCAACGGCAGAAAACGTGCATGTGCATTTCCCCATTAATATCCCCGCTCATTTTCCATAATTTTTTGCATGATCTGCATGCGCTAAATGTTGGCTTACCAGTCTATCTATCTATCTATATTTTTTTTTCGTTTCTTGCCAAAAATTTAGTACTGGCTGCCAATCAGGATAGATGCTCTTAAAGTTCATGTCAGCAGTGGTACCGTTGATGGGAAGCTGTGTGCCAATGTGTATTTAGTTGATTTAGCTGCTGTTGGGTTTGACGTGTTGGTAGGCTCCTTGCAACAGGTAAACAGAGTAGACCATTCACACAGTGTCGAGTGGGTGAGCATTTGATTAACTCCGAAGTGACTCTAAACACGTTGGCACTTATTGATATGATCCTGGAACTGACAGCAGGGGTACGATTATTTCAGTAAAGAAAGGGTTTTTTTTTTTTGTAACATATTTTTTTTGTTCTTGTTTCCACTGTGAAGCTGTTTATTATTTTATCTAAGTATTACCAACAAGAATTAGAATAATAATACAAAGGGGAAAAAATATGAGAATGAGAAATGAACAAATGAACAAATAAGCAAAACAAGACTTGGAAACGTGGGCTTGTGTTCTGTGTCAAGGGGAAAACGAAGAGAGTCGTCAAGGGAAGCCGTGTAGCAGGGACCCCGCTGTCTGAGCACAATGCTAATTAAGCGACTCACGTGGCGCGCCCCTGTTGGAGACGCCCTGATTGCACTCACCTCTGTGTTTGGCCCTTTGGCTGACGGAGGATGTCTGATTAGTGCTGGCCAGGCGTCAGGGCCAGCCCTAGGATTTTGGTGGCCTTTCCCTTTAAAATTTATACCGCTAGTTCCGCAATAGGGGATGAATAACGTAATTACGAAAAATAACGTTATTTACCTTAGATGAACATTGGATCGTGTGGCCCCCCTCGTCGTTGTGTGGCCCCCCTATTGGCTGTGGCCCTAAACAACCGCATAGACCGTTTATGCCACGGGCTGGCCCTGCCGGGCGTTACCGGTCACGTGATTGGCTGAGCCCTTGTGTGCTGTGATTGATTGTCGGTCTTTTCTTTTGGTTGGAAATCAGGGACATTACTGAGCTCTGTCATGCCGTGTTCATCATCGTACACGGACCTGTCGTAGCAGTGAGCTCTGAGAAGCAGGGTGGTTATGGTATTCAGGCAACTTTGCCAATACTCAGATGGTTGCGGGTTTGAATACCAAGTACGGTGCTACTGTTGTGCATGCAAGAAAGGGTATGCCTTGATTACATTAAATTACATTACGTTTATTTGGCGGACACTTTTATCCAAGGCTTTGGTGCGTGGGCATTGCTGGTATCTGCTGCCAATGGAAGGCCCTTCGCTTTGACTGGGTCAGGCTCGTAGACTCGTTTGTGGTTGAGGTACGGAAAGTCACCAGCACTTTGCCAGATGGTGGTTTGGCCCTACTGGAGTTGAGCTGCGCCCGCATTTAGCACAGGTCTCCCCCTAATGCTAGTCTTACACCCATGTGGTTTGGGAGGACCAGATTACCTACTGTTCCTCTGGCCCATTGTTCTCCCATGGAAAGTCCACCCTGGAAAAGGTGACCTCAGTGGACATCGCACCACTTATTTCTGTCCCGGTGACACCCGAACTTGGCTGTCCTGGGAGAGCCTGGCGCTTTATTTCTCTTGTTTGTTCAGGCGCCTGTTTGAGCCGCCTGAAAAAGCTCTCCTGGTTTGTGGCCTTGGTGCGACGGATTAGCCAGACGTGCCTGTGCGCTTTCTTTAGTGACTTTCAAATGTGGCTCTGGCGTGTTGTAGTGACGCTCGGGCTCGGGCTAATGAAAACCTCACACGCGCATGCCTGCCAGCCGCTTTAAGACAGCTGTCTGTATTTTAAAGCTTTCAAACCTGTAAGAGTACATGACAAACTGCACAGACTGCAGAGCTAGCACTCTAACTGACTATGTAGTCAACATGGGTGGGAAGCTTCGGGTACGGGTGTGCCCTGTCCTCTGTGACTGAAATGACCCGTTTGTGCTGTGAAGGGGGGGGGGAGGGGGGAGTGAGGCCCTAGCAGTGGTTCATTCAGGGTGTACGGTTACCGGGTTACGTGCGGGAAACCCCCCCCCCCCCCACTTCCTTCCATGCGTCTTTCATCAGTCTTAAGTGACTGCCATTTTGGAGTATGATTGTCAGGCCCATTAAACTTAAGGCTTGACTCCGCTGTTGAGGACAAGCTGCACCTGAGTGCCCATTGCTCAGTCCGTTCTTACGCTGGTAAGTGTGCCAGACATGGGGATTTTGTGGAATTACTGTAGAATTGCTGTAGAGTTTCTGTTGGGATTTTAAAATAAAAGAAAAATCTCATCGGAGTTAGCTCTCCTTTGTTCTCCTAAGCCTGAAAATGTTCTGCGACGTGGGGAGAATTTTAAACTGGATTTTAAGAGAGAACCGCTACTTTCTGTGTTTGCGCTGTTCTGTCACACTCATAGTGTGTCAGAGAGTACTGAGCTCAAAAAAAGTAATGTTCGGATATCACGCCATCTGAGTCATTCATA
The DNA here is from genome assembly GCA_039654925.1 of Anguilla pacifica. Classification (NCBI taxonomy): domain Eukaryota; kingdom Metazoa; phylum Chordata; class Actinopteri; order Anguilliformes; family Anguillidae; genus Anguilla; species Anguilla pacifica. Next base: position 6,187,368 of record CM077301.1, on the reverse strand, counting down.
ACCAGGCAGTGTGTTCTCAATGGGAGTTTCCCTCTGTTTTCACAGTGAGGAAACCACCTCTACTTCGCCATTTCTCAAAGCTTTTCCATTGATCTCACTCTTTCTGTTTAATGTGTAAGTTTCCATCCTTAAAGCTTCAGTAGGGGGGCCTCCAGTGGCATAACCCATAGAGCACTTTCCACGTGCTCATTACGAACCACAACGTCAGCGGTTCGAGTCCGTCCACCGACCTTTGTCACATATCTCTCCTCCTAGTTCTTCCTGTCTCTCTACATTGTTCTACCTAATGCTGAAAAAGCCCAAAAAAACATTTAAAAAAAGCTTCAGTAGGCTACGGCACCCTTCCTGTGTCCACTGTGGTTTTCGTCGTGCTCGTCCCCTGACCGAAAGGGCTATTCTTAGAGCGCACGCTACCCCTGGGCCAGCGTCTCCCAGTTTTAGAACCCGTCCACTTGTTCCAGGAGGATTGTCTCCTGGCCCCTGTCACAGGCTCCTGATAGCGCTGCCTCGACCGTGGGACCTGCTCTATCTCACCGGGGGCTTGTCAAGTCAGGCGAGTGGCGTGGCGATCACGACCGACTATTTCTAGAACGTTCTGGCAAAGGCGGCCTCTGCTTAACTTACGAACCCCGGTTCACGCATGAGACGTGAACTTCTAAACATGAAATGTGAACTAAAGCATTTTTTGTTGTTTCTGCTGTAAAGAAGGGGTGCATGTTCTCAATCATTGTATCTCATGGGGAAAAATACAAAAATACAAAAATAAATATTATATGTTTTTGGTCTCAGAAACACTGTGTGCTAACTTGTGTGGTCTGGGCCTGCTCATCTTTGAACTGTGAGGTGTATTAACCTCGCAAAAAGAACCGCGTTATTCCTGTTTCTGTCTGACGGAAACGTCTTGCGTCGTTAGGCGCTTTGAGCGAATCGCACGCCCTGTGGTTTTCAAGAGGCCACGGGTGTGACGGTGTGGGATCATGTGACCCTTTTTTTTCTCGGCCGGGGAGTGATGCGTAGCGTCAGGTGCACGGTTAATTTGCGTTTTATGACGCTGTTCAAAGAAGCGTCCCGTGTGAATATCGATGTCCATGTAGGAGAAGGTGCGAAAACCAGAGCTCTGGTGGCCTTTCTCTCCTCCTGTGTCACTGGATAAGCTTCCACCCCAGGGATATTCTCTCTCGTTAGCGAGCTTTTTCAACAGGCAATGGAATGGTGTGTGTGTGTGTGTGTGTGTGTGTGTGTGTGTATCCACATACGTGCGGGGATGTGTGTGTCCGTGACGTTTAACGGCCTTGATATTTCCTTCGTTGTCACGTGTGGCGTGCATTTTCACACGAGCCTCTCTTTGAATTGACTTGTCATCGCTATTACAGTCAGTCCGTATATAACGCATCCTGATTGGCTGTTCAATTTAGCCCTGACCAGCTGGCTGTGGTGCTGGCATCAGTATTGGCTATGACCATCTTGGTAATAAAATGGCATCTTTTTGTTAGCGATGGCGTCGGGCAGATGTTTCTTTGACCCCCCCCAAAGCAGTGTTGGGGGGGGGTACAGTGATGGTGCTAGAATGAGCCTGGGGGGGAACCTAGAAAAATCTGTTGGTGTAAGAAGCGGCTATATCAGCTGTGTGAATCATGGAGGCTCGGCATTCTGGGTGTCCCCTTACATGCCTTATAAGGACCCCCCAGCGCTGAGGTGCTATCGCTTTCTGTAGTCCGCCGCTATTCTTAGGCTGTCACTCCAGCCCATCAGAGCAGGCAAGATCTCTCTTCTTCTTCTTCTTCTACGGCTTTTCGGCTTTTCTGTCTGTCTCTCGCATTTTGTCTGTTTGAGGAAGCGGTGGGGGCCAACTTCTGTGTAGCTTGGTTTTCTTTTTGGTTTTTATCATTTGCTTTTTTTTTGTTGTTGTTGTTGTTGATTTCCTCTCGTTTTTTGAGAAAACTGATCAGTTATTTTTGCGTGCTGATATTTTTTAATATTTACCTGCTTCCCTCCCCACCTCTTTTTTTTTTGTTTCCAGTGGCTGCTCGGTGCCTGTGCCCCACCTGTCCCCTCTTTTTTTTTTCCACAACGATTGGGAGGAAAAGCCGTGAACAGGAGCGGAAACCAAGGAGAGGATTTTGAAAAATGAGCAATTACAACATTAATCTCCCAGGACCTGCCCCCTGGGGGTTCCGGCTGCAGGGGGGAAAGGATTTCAACATGCCCCTCACCATCTCCCGGGTAAGAGCTCACCTGCCTGCCCCCCCCCCCCCCCACCTGCCACCGCTCCGTGCTGAGAGAGAGCATGGGGGTCCGCTATTGTTCGCCATTCTGTGTTGAGAGCACACGGGTCCACTGATGCTCGCCGCTCTATGTAGAGAGAGAGCGTGCGGGTGCGCTAATGCTCGCCGCTCTATGTAGAGAGAGAGCGTGCGGGTCTGCTAATGCTCACCGCTCTGTGTAGAGAGAGAGCATGTGGGTGCGCTAATGCTCACCGCTCTATGTAGAGAGAGAGCGTGTGGATGCACTAATGCTCACCGCTCTATGTAGAGAGAGAGCGTGCGGGTGCGCTAATGCTCGCCGCTCTATGTAGAGAGAGAGCGTGCGGGTGCGCTAATGCTCACCGCTCTGTGTAGAGAGAGAGCGTGTGGATGCACTAATGCTCACCGCTCTATGTAGAGAGAGAGCGTGTGGATGCACTAATGCTCACCGCTCTGTGTAGAGAGAGAGCATGTGGGTGCGCTAATGCTCGCCGCTCTATGTAGAGAGAGAGCGTGCAGGTGCGCTAATGCTCGCCGCTCTAAGTAGAGAGAGAGCATGTGGGTGCGCTAATGCTTGCCGCTCTGTGTAGAGAGAGAGCGTGTGGGTGCGCTAATGCTCGCCGCTCTATGTAGAGAGAGAGCGTGCGGGTGCGCTAATGCTCACCGCTCTATGTAGAGAGAGAGCGTGTGGGTGCACTAATGCTCGCCGCTCTCTGTGCAGAGAGTGAGCGCAGGTCCGCTAACACTCGAGGTGCAGATCTGCTGATGCTCACAGCTCTATGCAGAGAGAGCGTGTGGGTCTGCTAATGCTCGCCGCTCTATGCAGAGAGAGCGGGTTCGCTAAAGAGGTATTGATCTACAGTCAGAGTCAGAACGTTGGGCTGGTTGGCTCGTGGTCCGTGGCTCCTAGGTCTCCAAGGTGCAGAATAGCCAAGCTTTTTGAGAATGCCAACTCGTCCCGCTCGTCCTGTTTAAAACACTGTCCAGTAAATCTGCGCCATTTACTTCTTTTTGTGTTGTTGTGATTCATAGGATTTTGTGGATTCTGATGGTATATAGTCACAATTGCACATTGAAAGATTATTGTCATGCATTAATTCAAATGCCTACAGTATCTGTTTCTATGCTTAGAGCCTGGCTATGCATACTGAGCATGGCTTAATGTAAAACTGGCTGAGGTACAGTAAGGTTGGTAAGAGTTCAGATCATATCATATCTCCCAAATTTTTCATCCTAAGTTTGACCTCCAGGGGAGGCTATATGGTTATTATTGGTCTATTGGTTCCAAAGTTTTAAGTGATTAATAACCGCTTAATGTTATGTTTGAGTTAACTATCTGCCTTTATTCTGTATCCTGGGTGGATTATGTTATTCGCAGCAAAAAGATTAGATCCATAACTTCATCTTCAGCTTTGTACATGCATGGTGTCTTTATTTGACTCCTATCACAGTGTGGCAGTGGGGGCTCTTTCTAATGGCTATTTTTGATTTATTATTGAATAGATTAAATTTTTGCTTAATGAAGGACAGAGTTTGCATTGTGTAGTATAAGGTTTTCTCATTGGTTGGAAAGGTTGAAGTCTGTTGGCCTAACTGAAAATATTTGAATTGGATGTTTTAGCCAGAATCATAATCAAAGATAGTAATCTCCCCTTCCCGAATTAACTTACTATCAGCAGCCTGCGGCTTGTGCTTCATTCACTTATTCATTTATGAAGAATCTGAAATTTACTACGGTTGTGGAAGTACTTCTGTGTGAGCAATCAAAAATGTTTTTAAAGTTTTTAAAGTTAATAGAGATAATATTTTCATCTTGAAGATATTCTCTATATAGTATAGGGGCAGGAAGACAGGAAGATGTTTTTAGACTGGTACATGCAGAAAGATCATTTTCTTTTGATCTCAAAACAAGTTAATCTAAAGGAAAGAAAGTATGTCTTAGTGTGGGAGACAGCATTACTCTCAGGTTTGATTTGGGTGAGTGGGGGGGGGAGGGGGCATTATTGAGTAGTAGATTTATAGCCAAGGGAGGCATCCCCCTTTCCCAGAAAGATGGTGTGAGAGCGACAGCCCCCTCCCTGGTGTGGCGGAGCACCCCTGTGTGCCCCCCTTCCCCAGATGGGAGCGGACAGGTGTCCAGTCCGAGGGTCCCAGCTATTCGTGGCCCACCATGAGGAGAGTCATTCCCCCTGGCACGAGAACAACTCAAGGTATTTTTTTTTTTTAAAAGAGGGGGAAAAAAAACACACACAAGGTGTCAACGGTGACGGTTGGACCCGTTCCATTGGCCAGGAAGACAGCGGCACTCCGGGACTCTGACGTTCCGGCCGTTCATTTTAGGGGTGCAGGAACAAGGCCTTCCCCTTTGTCCTGGACAGACACCGCATTCCGTCCGCATGACATAGCGGTGACATAAGTCCCCGGGACGCCTGGTGTCCCGTCCACAGGCGTGAACGTCGACACGTGTCTGTCTCCCCTACATGGGACAGGGGACTTACTTACAATGCACAGAGCATCCACAGGCCGTAAAGATGCCTTCTGTCCTCATTCAGGGGGGTCCCTGTAGAGGGGTTACGGTATGTAAATGTAATCATTCAGAGGACATCAAATACCGGCGTCTAGGGCAGTTTAATATCGCAGTAAAGCTTGGGAGAAATGGTGGGCTGAAAAAAAGATAATGTCTGCACGCTGCTTGAAAGAACGTTCTTTGACCTGACGAAGATCCCCGCAGGATCAAAATGTTGTCCTGTCTCTTGTCATGTATTTTATTTTAATTTCTTTCATTCAGAGCATTCAGAAGCCTGCGGACATTATCTTTATTCACACAATTTATCCTGGGTGCAGCATCTGCCAGATGAATCTCCCAATTACTTGCACAGTTGAAAATAGTAATTGGGCAGTATGCTGTATGGTGGAACGGCCCTATGTATGGTTTAGTGATAGTCCGTGAGCCCTGAGTTATAGTGGGAAAAGGAGAGGCTGCATTGCTGTGTGCTGTAATGGAGGCAGAGAGGGGCAGAAAGCTCCGGGGTAATTTTTCTGGTACAGTTAAGCAGAGGTCATAGGGAAGCCTGTGCGGGGGTGGGGTTGGGGGGGGCGTGGGTGCCGCTGTGGCCCATCCCCCCAGAGCAGAGGGTCCTCGTCAATCAGCACCCTGACAGGTGAGACCTTTGCATCCTGTGCAGCGGGAGCCCCTGCGCTGGCTCGCTCTTTTCTAAAAATACCGTTTAAAAAAAAAAAAAAAAACTGCTTTTGTTTGTGTTGTCTTTGGGGTCAGCTTTACTATGAGGTGTGCCAGAGAGGATCGCTGGGGTTCCTTGGGGGGCATGGCAGTGTGTGTGTGTGTGTGTGTGTGTGTGTGGGGGTGTGCTTGTGCGTGTGTGTGTGTGCGTGTGTGTGCGTGTGCGTGTGTGTGTGTGTATATTTGTGTGTGTGTGTGTGTGTGTGTGTGAGAGTGTGCATGTGTGTGTGTGTGTGTGTGTGCGCTACAGTACAGGCTACAGTAGGGTTAGCGCTACAGGCTACAGTAGGATTAGCGCTACAGGCTACAGTAGGGTTAGCGCTGCAGGCTACAGTAGGGTTAGCGCTGCAGGCTACAGTAGGGTTAGCGCTACAGGCTACAGTAGGGTTAGTGCTGCAGGCTACAGTAGGGTTAGCGCTGCAGGCTACAGTAGAGTTAGCGCTACAGGCTACAGTAGGGTTAGCGTTGCAGGCTACAGTAGGGTTAGCGCTGCAGGCTACAGTAGCATTAGCGCTACAGGCTATAGTAGGGTTAGCGTTGCAGGCTACAGTAGGGTTAGCACTCTGGGCTACAGTAGGGTTAGCGCTTCAGGCTACAGTAGGGTTAGCGCTCTAGGCTACAGTAGGGTTAGCGCTTCAGGCTGCAGTAGGGTTAGTGCTACAGGCTACAGTAGGGTTAGCACTCTAGGCTACAGTAGGGTTAGGGCTCTAGGCTACAGTAGGGTGAGGGCTACAGGCTACAGGAAGGAAGTGAGATTGTAAATGATTCTCCTCCTTTGCCCAGTCGTGTCTTTGCCATAGTGGAGGAAGCCAGACACTGTACAGAAAAGCCTGAGCCCCCCCCCCCCCCCCCCCAGGCCCTGGGCCTCTTTAGCCAACACCCCACCAGGGATTATTGTGATAAATATCTGCATTCTCTACTAACTGCCCCCCCCCCCACCCCCAGGGCCACTGAATTCAGGGAAGAGGCCTACAGGCAGAAATAGTTCAGCCTACTACTGCGAGTTTGGCATGCTGGGATAGAATGCTATGTAATGTGTTTATAGTTTAGAACAAGTAACAAGGGATGCAATCTCCTAATTAAGCTAAAATTAGATTTTGGTAAATGAAATCAAAATTTATGATATAAAACTTGATGCTATATTTGTTTTGAATGGAAAAAGCTGTTGTTTGGCAGTGTCTCAGGAGTCCAGTGTCAGAATCAAGCACTCATGGTTGTGTTGCATGATCTGCTTGTACAGAATCTGCTTGTACAGAAAGCTCGAGCTTAGTGCTCTTCTCCTGTGGCAGGGATTGTGGGTAAATGGAGCCCGCAGGCGTTTGCTCATTCGTCTGAACAGGAAGGCACTTGAACCTTTTTTTTGGAAGTCTCTAGAAATAAGTCTCCAAAAGGTAAAAGTCATAAAACCAGAACAGGTGGCACATGGAATATACAAGCCAGAAAGCCAGAAACTGTCACAAGTGACAGTTGTAATAGAAATAATATAATATAAATATGGCAGAAACTGGCGGTGATATATATTTCTTATTATAGTCCAGTGGGACTGCACTTAACTGGATGACACGCTAGCTCTGTACAACAGGACCAGGGCTGCAGGCACTGATTTGTACGGGTCTAGTTGATGGTTTCTCCTGCGCTCTTGCGAACGGAGAGCTCCTGAAGTTCATGCGGCTTTCTGTGCGATGAGAGAGTTGTACGTCGCTCTGGATAAGAGCGTCTGCCAAATGCCTGTAATGTAATGTAATGTAATGTAATGTAATGTAATGAGAGCAAAGCTGTATCAGAGAAATCTAGCCAGCCATGGGGAGTTCTGCGACCCTCGGTCCGTTTCTGATAATCCGACGCTTTAGACACTGGGGTGAACCCCTGTGTGTGCGGTGTGCCACTTCCACAGCGGGCTTACAGGCTGTTTGTTTTCTAAGGACTTGAATGGGCATCAAAGTTCACCGAGGGTTCTTTTCTTTTTTTAAATGTTGTTTTATCGTATGTATATAACACAAGTGCACATGAGCGTGTGCAAACATACACAGACACACCCATTTATCTTTTTTAATGTTGATGATTTATTTGTATGAATTGGCCTTAAAGAAAAACAAAATGTATCATTAAATACATTATACACATTATACGTGGTGTACGGTGTGTATAATGTATTTACTGATACCTCGTAAATCCTTGATCGTTCAGTGATTCCAAGCTTACTGATATTGTATACAGTATGCACGCGCACGATGTGACCTCCCTCCCAAAAAAAAACATATGAAGATGAATTATGATTGTATCAGATTTTAGGCTTTGCTAAAACGGGGTCTGCTCTAATCTGCTGAAGACATTCGAGCGATACGATGCGGCCCTGTGGTCTTGGCAGGGCTGCGTGTGGGTGAATGTGCGGCCCTGTGGTCTTGGCAGGGCTGCGTGTGGGTGAATGTGCGGCCCTGTGGTCTTGGCAGGGCTGCGTGTGGGTGAATGTGCGGCCCTGTGGTCTTGGCAGGGCTGCGTGTGGGTGAATGTGCGGCCCTGTGGTCTTGGCAGGGCTGCGTGTGGGTGAATGTGCGGCCCTGTGGTCTTGGCAGGGCTGCGTGTGGGTGAATGTGCGGCCCTGTGGTCTTGGCAGGGCTGCGTGTGGGTGAATGTGCGGCCCTGTGGTCTTGGCAGGGCTGCGTGTGGGTGAATGTGCGGCCCTGTGGTCTTGGCAGGGCTGCGTGTGGGTGAATGTGCGGCCCTGTGGTCTTGGCAGGGCTGCGTGTGGGTGAATGTGCGCCTCCCTTTGGAAGGAGGCCTGCCTGTCTGATGGGTCGAAGGCGCAGGTTTCGGTGCGCGGGCTCGCTCCGGCCGCGGTGTTGGTTTTCAGAGCGCTGCTCCGGCGCTCTGGCGCTCTGTGTGGCACGCGGGCTGCTCCTTACCGCCGGGGTGCTCATCGCGGCGGAGAGCGGCGGTTCTGCTTAACCTTTTCACACACACACACACACCCTCTCACACACACACATACACACTCTCTCACACACACACACTCACACACACACTTTCTCACACACACGCACTCTCACACACACTTTCTCACACACACTCGCACACACACACTCACACACATACACACATACACACACACACACACTCACACACACATACACACACACACACACTCACACACATACACACACACGCACGCACACACATACACACACACGCACGCACACACACACACTCACACACACGTACGCACACACGCACATGCACACACACGCACACACACACACACACTCACACGCACTCACACACACACACACTCGCACACACACTCTCTCACACACACACATGCACACACACGCACACACGCACACACACACGGAGAGAGAGAAGGGGGGGATGATGCATCGCTTATTATTTTAATGCTGTGCTCTGGGCGAGCATGCCAGCACTCCGCAAGCCTGCGTTGGGCCCCACCGGGGGGGGGGGTAAGGGGTTGGGGTGGGCCCCACCGGGGATGGTCCACCGAGGGGGAGGCCCACCAGGGGGGCATGGTTCATATCACAGCAGGGGCTTAGGCTCAGCCTTTAGGGGGGGGAACAGGCTGTGCTGTGAATTTCACGCCGATGAGTTTATCTTTAGTGAGCGGGATTGGATGCGCGGCGGGGGGGGGGGGGGGGGGGGGGTGAATGCGTGGCCTGGTACAGTATGCACCAGCGACACGTGCAAAAATTGTTCGGTCCGCTCTCTAAGCCAACAGCCAGTGCAGCATGCTGCTAACCACTCCCCCCCCCCCCCCACCGCACATACCTGAGGGGGTGTGGCTTAGGGTTCATAAAGCCTCTTGTCCTGTACCATCTGCATGCGCTTTGTGTCTGAATCAGTCAGGATGTTTTTAAACCGAGTGTGTGAGGAGCTCTTGGGTGGCGCATCCCACTAAAGCACTGGGTCTTATGGTACTCATGTCCCACTGTTCAGAATGTGGCCAATGTTGCAAGGGTGTCCTGTGTCTGGTGGCACATAGTTGGCATTGCCCGCAAAAAATGAACAATATCCAGATGCCAGTCCAGAATAAGATGCCTATTTACAAATTTGTGCCAAATAGTAAGACTATTCCCAATTTCTGTAGTTGTACTATATGTGTTCTGCTTGACAATCAATATTCAGTGCCCTTGACCGAAATGCATACATGAATAAATACATACGTACATAGATACATACATGCATATGTGCGCGCGCACACACACACACACACACACACACACATATGCATACATTCTTAATTTCCTACCAATATTAGTTCTGTGAAAATAAATCCATAGTGCAGACAGCAGTAGAGCAATGGTGAGCGCAGATAGATCAGATAGATACTCAGGTAGCTGATTCTTTTCGTGCTGTTAAGTGCAGTTCAACTGGAGCACGTCAGTCTTGCTGTGCAGTGTTGGAATTCTCAAATGTCATAAAAGCATGGATTCTGAAATTGGTGGGGGGGGGGGGGGGGCTGCTGGGGGGGGGGGGGGGGGGGTTGTCACACTGGCCAGACAGTTCGTCTGATGCAGCTGGGCGCTATGGAGATGAGCGTGGAGTCGGGCTCTCCGTGGCGTGGGGCCCCTGGGCCGTAGGTCCAGCTGCGGCCCTGGTGTGGCCCTATAAAAAGCCTCCTGTAAGATAGCATGTGTCACTAATGATAGTCCAGGGCCCTGGCATTCCAGCACTGCTAATACCAAACCCCCCCCCCCCCCCCCCCCAGGGTGTTGGAGCCGGCGTCCGGGGGGGCGCTGACAGGCCGAGCTGTTTTTAGCAGAGCGCTGAAGGTCAGCGGAGCGCTGGGGCAGATGGGGGGGGCTATAGACCCCCCGTGGCAAGCAGAGGGACCCGCCGTGCACCCACACTGCCCCGCCCACGTCGGCATGGCGACGCCGCCAGCCGGCCACCCCCGCTCCCTTTCCGGGGACTCCCTTCGCCGGCGCGCAGATTTTTCTCGGTTTGGGTCTGACGAAAGGCGACAGGGGTGCCTGCTCGCCTCCGAGCGCACCGCACCTCTTTTTTTGGCCTGGTTTAGATTTCGCACCGAACCGCCCACAGCCCTCAAAATGGTGACTCAGTTGCTTTTCCGAAAAAAAAACAAAAAACAGCAGAAATACATGACCTCTGCCTCCTGGGTGGCACCTCTGTATATCTGTGAGGCACAGGGACTTCATCACCAAGCCTTCAGCTTCACCTGAGACAGCTGTGGAGGACGGCTTCACTGATGATTCATCGGGGGGGGGGGGGGGGGGGGCTATATGCAATTCATGGGGGCTCACATCTGTCACAATAACCGTTTGCCCCACCCCTTTGTGTCAGCGCAAGTCAGCGTTAATGGCCTGTTACCCGCCTCTACATTCCCTCCGGTTTCTGCACCAGGAAGAGATATAATAGGTGCCATTTCTCTCACCTTTGGTGTAATTGATTTTGAGCAATCTCGGCACACTTGAAGGCCGCTGAACCAGAATCGCTTGAGTTACGGTCCAGTGCGCCAGATTTCGGTCTTTCTGTAATCCCTGTGCTTCTTCCCTCCCTCCCTCCCTCCCTCCCTCCCTCTTGCATCTTGCCGTTCATGTTGATCCAGGTTATTTATGCAATTAGATCCCTTTGCTTGCTTTCCAATATAAATTTGCATAGACACATAGGTGCACATTATTTACAATGAAATGCTTAAACACTATTCAGTTTTTTTTTTTCAAAATGATAAATGATGAAGATAAAGTAGTGGATGCAATCAAAATTAGTCCTTTTAACCTTTCATTAAACGGAAAGCGTTTTCCTCTTCACGAACGCAGTTTAGCACATTCAGCGATGATTATAAAAATAACGCTTGCAATTATTTATAAGTGAAAGGTAAGCACATAGATTGAATCTGGTACAGTGTGAATCTCATGTGAGAGCGTATTATTGTGAGACCATGCGATGTAAATTAGTTGAAATCTTCACGTTAATACAGCTCAGTCTGCTTATGTGTGTGGAAATGAACTGTCGGGACAGTTCTGTGTAACTGCTGTTTGTGCTCGGCAGTTGCATAATGATGTTTTGAGCTCTTCTCTCTTTCACTTTCCCACTCCTTCCATCCTTAACTCTGCCTTTCTTCCTCTGTGGCCCACTTTCTCTCGGCCAGTGAACGGGGCCCATTGTCTGTGTCGATGGGAACGGGAGATTTGAGCTGGCGTATCACCTACTCATTCAGCCTGGCAAAGACGGGAACGAGCGAGGGGCTGGGGTTAATGTCAGGCTCTGTCTCTCTCTCTCTCTCTTTCTCTTTCCCTCTTTCTATCTCTTTCTCCCTCTCTCTCTGTCTTTTTCTCTCTTTCTCTCTCTCCCTCTCTCTCTCTTTCCCTTTCTCGCCGTCTCTCCCTCTCTCTCTTTCTCTCTCTTCCTCTCCCTCTCTATCTCCCACTCTCTCTCTCTCTCTCTCTTGCTCTCTTCCTCATCCCACCCCACTTGTTTGCCTGTCTGTAGTATGTGTCAGCAGGCCCCAAATAAATGTACTGCCCAATTTAAGATATGTACAGAAAATATATAGAACAACAAATGTGAGCTGTATTACAGAGTTATGGTCTATGTTTTGTTGAAGAACTGAATTATATTTGACGCATGCACAGCGGCAGGGCTAACAAACAGATTAAGTACCGTTTCTGATGGGAATAATTAAAGGTTAGGATTAATGTGTTTCTAAATATGGAAACCCCTTTCCTTTGGGTATTTCCTGTTCAGCTGTTGCTGTGTTGACTGTAGTATTAAGTGCAACGCTTTGCAGTAACTACTTACACACAGGGGCACCGTATGTGGGGGGAAAATGTAGGACAATTCCCAGGGCCTTGACTGACAGGGGCCCTCAAAAAATTGTGTTGTAGCTGTGATGGGGCGGCCTAGGGTGGTGGGGCTCAGTGTGAGATCTTTTCATGGGGCCCAAAATCCCCTGCTTGCACAAATGCCTGATATAGACCCTGCACACCCCACGAAGACAACCTCAGTTTCTCAGATCTAGAATAATGGCTACCCTCAGCTTCAAAACTGTGGATACTAGATGAGGCTGAGGGTTAAACATGGTTACTGACCAAACTTGGATGGTGATGTGTGGGGGGGAGGTTGGGGCTGCAGAGGCTTGGGGGGGGGGGGGTTTGGGTTAGAGTGGAGGATGCTGATGGGGGGGGGGGGTTAGGGTGGTGGACGGGTCAGCATTTCCCCCTGCCTGCCACCTCAGCGGCTGGTGAGTCATCGCCCGGCTTCCCGACCACAACCTTTCCCCACATGCCAGGAGACTCCCAGCGCTCGGCCTGCCAATCAGCGCTGACATTTACAGGGAGGTGCAGCCCGTTAAAACCCGGGACACCTCTCCGCACGGGGGCGCCGGTTAGCGGTTAGCGGTTAGCGGCCTGCCATGGCCCTCCTCAGCTGTCCTTCACTGATCATGACCTTTGACCCCAATTAAAGGTTAGGGTACTTCTAACTTCACGGTTTGATACCTGTGGAAATTCTTGTTGTTTTTTTGCCGCTATTGATGATAACGTAGATATGCTGACCCTTCAGTTTCTATTGTCACGGTCGTAGCTAATTGATTGACAGAGGCTGTGATTTCCTATTTCTTGAGAATAATCATGCTGTCGCTCCCATTTTGCGATCGCAGTTTTGAGATTGTGTGGAGCTCTGAGAAATAAGTACAGTGGAGTCTGTCACAATAACAGACCCCTGGAATTTCATCATGGTTATGCCTGCATATGTCAGTGGGCAGTGTTAAATTTGTCCCTGGATAAAACACAGGCAGCCAATCAGGGGCATAGAATCTGCATGGCCAGACCTGTCTCGAGTTCCTGTCTGAGCGAGACTAAATTTACCCTCAGAATACCACGTGAGCCGACCTCCTATTCAAACTGGCCTTTGATTGACATCAATTAACCAATTAAGGGCTTTTCCTGCTATGCAGCAGCATTAAAACATCTGCTGTGCCAAAAGCGTCTCTGACTTCAGAGCGTATTATTAGCCTATTAGCCTATTAGCCTGCATCCTGTTGTCTCACGGCCAATCATAACAGGGTTCATTGCTGGTAGGGATGTTTGATGCACTGAGCCATATCCTCAGCAGATGGGATGGGCCTTTCCATAGGCTCCAGTGGCGTCCAATCGTGTTAAAGTCAAGTCTGATTTTCTGTGCTGTGCAGAAGGGGACGTAGCAATGCCCCGAGCTAGCTGTTGTTACTGTTCAAATGCCGCCCATTTGTCAGTTCAAATGCCGCCCATTTGTCAGTTCTACATCTGTCATGAGGTAATTGTGAGAGAAAACATGGATTTGGGAGTGGGCGTCTTTCAGAACGCATATTAAATTGAATATTGAAATTGTTACTTGCATTACTCTAACCTTACTTTTTGTATGGTGGTGGGGTGGATAGCACTGTCACCTCACAGCAAGAAGGCATGGGGTTCGAATCCTGGCCAGGGGTTTTTTTGTGTAGGGTTTGCCTCTTTTCCCCGTGCCTGAGGGGGTTTCTTTGGCTGTGTGAGCGAATGGTATGTGTGCCCTGTGACGGATTGGCGAGCTGTCCAGGGTGTGTTCCTGCCTCTTACCCCATGCATGCTGGGACAGGCTCCCCCCCCCCCCCCCCCCCAATGATCCTGACCAGGAATATGTGGGTCAGATAATGGATGGATGGATGGATGACTTGCTACTTCTACTCGCTGTTCGCTACTGTTAAAGCCCCCCAACCACCCCCCACCCCCCACCCCCCAAGAGGTTTGCCTCTTGTCAGGCCGTCCTCTTAAGTAAGAATTCGTTCTAAACTGACCAGCCTGGTTAAATAAAGGTCACATAAATAAATAAGATAGAAATAAGAAAGAAAATGCTTTCTTTTTTTGCATCAGTGGTAGTAACAAAGGCAATCTATACGTGTTGTATAAATGTGAATGATCTGGTGCCACTGCCAGTCTTTCTGGGGGACACTGCCGGCCCTCTGATTGGTCCCACCTGCACTGCTTCAGGGTCTACGTGTCTCTCCTTCTAAAACTGTAGCCCCGCTTTCCCGGTGACTGTGAGCACAAAGCCAAAAAAAAGAGCTCCATCTCACACGTTCACGCGCGCTCTTATTCTGACGGATGGCTCCTCGTTGACCCTGCCCTTATGTATTTTAAGTGGTGTTTTATCTGTTGAGGTTACTGCCAAGCAGCTAGATAGGTTTCTATTTGATGGATGCCTGTCTGGCTTAATGTTTTGTTTTGTTTTCCTTTTGTTGGAGGACTCAGATTGCCAAACAATGAGAGGGCACTCTCGGATGAGACAGATCTGATTACAGCTGCTCTCAAATGGCAAAGTTCCTGAAAGTTCCAAGAAGCCACCATTTGAGGCTGGTCATTATGGGCGGGAAACGTGATGACAACAGCACATTCCACAAGCAAGCCACAGGGGCGATGATGGAGGTTGGGGTGACTGAGTGCAGGAGTGTGGGAGGAAAGGGGGGGGGGGGCATCACACGTCCAAAAATACAGTCAGAGAAAAGCCCCCCCCCCCAGTTTAGGGACTAAACGGGACTGCAGAAAGCCCTATATCTCTGCTTCACTGCACACACATATACGTGTGGTGTTCTGGGTAGGGACAAACTGCTCTGGCGGACAGGCAACCGCTCCAGTCTCAATATTGCAATTCAGCGGAATGAACTCCCACCTCATGAATGAATTTAAATTCGGCGTTTGATATTTAATTGCCTTTCAACAGCCGCGGGTTTGGCAGGCCGGCTTAGACAGCTGGAGCGAGCGGATCGTCGACAAGTAAGGGTAGCCGGAAAGATCAAAATTTAGATCTTAATCCCCAGGCACGGATAGCTCATTTTGGAAACCACTAGAGCACAGTTGATCTTTCTTTAGTGGTGACTAATGACATAAATTGTTTTCGCTCCCAAAAAGTAAACTATAAGTTATGCTTCTCTCGACACTTTTTACCTTATATAACATACCATTTCTAAGGAATTCTGTGCAGTGTATTCTGTTGTCAGGGTACAAAGGCTGTTTTAAGGGAAGTCTGTAATGGAAAAGCACTTAAATGTCCTAAAAAAGAATGCCGGTCTAGGAAGAACCTTTAATCTTTTGTTTATTTTTGTCTCTAAAGACTAAAGAAAATTGGCTGTCAATTTTCTGAGCTGGAATCAAAGTTGACCTCGGACGTGGTTATTTTTCCCAGGGGAAAATTGTTTCCAATTTGTAGAGATGCGGAGTTTGGGTAAGGGGGGGGCGGGGTGAGGGGGAAAGGTTTTGACTAATGAGAGCAGGTGGGGCTCGGTGGGGTGACGGGTTGGTCCTGTGGTACTGGGGTGCGAGTGTGCAGGGTCAAGCAGAGGGAGCAAGGAGGTATCAACAAAATGGCTTTTATTTTTAACACTTAACGAGGTGGCTGTAAAGCTACCCTCTCCCTTCTCGAAAGATGGGAGAGGGTAGCCTCCCCTTCTTTCAATCGACCGAGAGAATTCCCTTCTCCCAGTTGATAGTCACACAACTCCCTTAACGCACAAAAGCTGCCATTGTGGAAGTAAAGGTGTAATCTGTGGTGGGGATGTTGATTGTTGTAAAAAAAATAATAATTTCAGAACGATTGGGGGCATCTCACCTGAAGGAGCCGTGTAGCCCCTGCCTGGGGGGGTGGCGTGGGCGCACGATGCACTCAATCGGCGTAAATCGGCGTACAAACCGAAATAACGCACTTCCTCATTAGCCAATCGTCACGCCGGGCCCGGACGGCGGGGCTTGGCGGAGTGCACGCCTCCCTCTGCACTCGGGGAGTGACACCTGGGTCTCACAGCGTGGAGCGGGGCGCGGGATGGGACTCAGAGCGGGACGCGTGCTTTGGCTGCGGGCGCGGCGGGGGCGGGGGGTGTGTGGGGGGGGGTCAGCTGTCGGGGATTAGCGTCGGCGCTAGTTCCCGCTATGGCGCGTGCGGCGGCCGTCGTCGCCGCCGTCAGCTGCTAGGCTAGCCCCCCGGGGGGTGCTAATCGCGGCTCGCGGTTCGCGCTTTTCCAGCCGCGTCTGAACGCACTCAACACGTTGGGTGGGGAGAGTGTGCGGGCCTAACGACAGAGGGACGCGGCGTGCGACCAATGGTCTGGCGGCGTGCGCGGCACGCGCTCGGTTGGGGCCAATGGGGCGCGAGTGCGATGACTCAGCTGTCGCGGTCCTGTGACTTAATTCTCTTTATTTTTGGTTCCTGCACACCGCCTGGCATTATGGCTTCCATTGTTTAATCTCCTCTGGCCTGTCTACAGCCGCTGGCTGGATGGTGTGTGTGGGGGGGGGACATGACTGTATTTCGGCTCTAGACTGGCAGCTTCCATTTGGAATCCACAGGTCTCCACTCTTTTACCAAAATCAGGCAGTGATTCCTTAATTGTACCCTGGCTGGAACCTGGCGTTTCTTGTGTGTCTATGGTGGAAAGGCCTCCCTAAAACACCAGGCCTGTTGACCTGCAGCATCAGAAGCGGATTCAAACTCTACGCCATGTGCTTAGATTCACAGTGTAGGCTATGTAGTGACAACTGACAAGGTTGCGTGATCAAAAAACACAAAGTCCTGGGTTGTGCTGTTTGTGGATTAAGAAATAAAAGAAAAAATGAAACTGATTTCCTTGTATCTACACAGACTGACAGTGATCTGGACAATGCAGGTATCGTACACCCAAACATTCCAATCTGATATTTTGTTCCACCTCTTCTTAATTCTTAGCTCTTAGTGTCTGCTCTTGTATTTGTTAATTGATTCCTGTGTGTGGATAATGAGGGGCCCACAGTTTGTCACTTTTATTTTCATACGAGCGCTTCTGTAGTTCATTTGTTCAGACATATTGATCGCCGCGTCGATCGACTGACGGATCGATTGGCTGGTCGGCCACTGACCCGGTTCATTAATCACATGATATTTTGCTGACTTTCCCTGTTTTAACTAGATTGCCCTGCTTCAGGGCAGGGGAGAGAGGGATGTTCCCTTTCCTTAAATATTATAGATAATGGATGGATGGATTATGGTCTAATTATGGTTATGATTAATTATCCATCCATCCATTCTCTATACCCTCTTATCCTGGGCGGGGTCGCAGGGGGTGCAGAAGCCTATCCCAGCGTGCGTTGGGCGAGAGGCAGGAATACACCCTATGACAGGCCGCCAATCTACGGCAGGGCGAATGATTAATTATGATTATAATAATTAATTATGATGTGTTTTTTTCTTTGTCCTCGCCGCAGATCACGCCGGGGAGCAAGGCTGCTCACTGCAACCTCATGCAGGGCGACGTCATCGTGGCCATCGACGGGGTCAGCACCGAGGGCATGACCCACCTGGAGGCCCAGAACAAGATCAAGTGTGCCAACTACAACCTGACGCTCACCATGCAGAGGTACCCCAACCTGGCAACCCGCGTCAGACACGTCGGGGTCACGCCCTGAAGCCATTACATTACAGTACATTACAGTACATTACAGTACAGCACATCACATTACAGTACATTACTTTACATTACAGTACATTACAGTACATTACATCACATTACAGTACAGTACATTACTTTACATTACAGTACATTACAGTGCAGTACAGTACATTACATTACAGGGATTTAGTGGACGCTCTTATCCAGAGCGACTGACACAACTTTTTACATAGCATTTACACTGCATCGATTTATACAGTTGGATATACACTGAAGCAATGCAGGTTAAGTCCCTTGCTCAAGGGTACAACGGCAGTGTCCTAATGGGGAATCGAACCTGCGACCTTTAGGTTACAAGACCAACTCCTTAGCCGTTATACTATACTGCCGCGGCACGCGGGGCGACGTCTGTTTCGTTGGCGCGTGTTTCACGGAATAGATACGCTGGTGACGTCTGTGATGGTGTTGGACCAGCACGCCAGGTCATGGCGAGGCAGAGGCCCCATTGGGCTGTTCATTGGCCAGATCGATGCAGTGACGGATGCTCCCCGTACTGCAGGTAGAAAGTCTAGATAGGCTGAAAGGTAGGCCTGCTTTCATATATTATTGTGCCAGAAATATATTATTGTTCAGAAATTCATTGCCGTGAGTATCAAGGGTTTCTGCTGTTCATGGCCATTGCATGTTATATTTGCCTGGAGTTAATGTCCTTTTGGCCTCAGAGCTAAAAATAATATATTAAATTCTTTAAATTCAGTGTGCAGTTTTTATATCAAGCAGTTGTTATACTAGAAATATATACAGTTGGGAAACAGTTGTGTGCGCGTGTGTGTGTTTGTATGTGCGCGTGTGTGTGTGAGCATGTGTGGGTAAGTGCGTGTATACCTGTGCGTTGTGTGTGTGTATGTGTGTTTTACAGTGTGGGTAAGTGCGTGTATACCTGTGCGTTGTGTGTGTGTATGTGTGTTTTACAGTGTGGGTAAGTGCGTGTATACCTGTGCGTCGTGCGTGTGTATGTGTGTTTTACAGTGTGGGTAAGTGCGTGTATACCTGTGCGTTGTGTGTGTGTATGTGTGATTTACAGTGTGGGTAAGTGTGTGTATACCTGTGCGTCGTGTGTGTGTATGTGTGTTTTACAGTGTGGGTAAGTGCGTGTATACCTGTGCGTAGTGTGTGTGTATGTGTGTTGTACAGTGTGGGTAAGTGCGCGTATACCTGTGCGTCGTGTGTGTGTATGTGTGTTGTACAGTGTGGGTAAGTGCGTGTATACCTGTGCGTCGTGCGTGTGTATGTGTGTTTTACAGTGTGGGTAAGTGCGTGTATACCTGTGCGTTGTGTGTGTGTATGTGTGTTTTACAGTGTGGGTAAGTGCGTGTATACCTGTGCGTCGTGTGTGTGTGTGTGTGTTTTACAGTGTGGGTAAGTGCGTGTATACCTGTGCGTCGTGCGTGTGTATGTGTGTTTTACAGTGTGGGTAAGTGCTTCTCTTTCATCCCAGGAGGGTGCAGCACAAAGCCTCCTGCCCCTGGCTTTGATGGACAGGCCGGTAATTGAAGATTAGACTGAGAGATTAGGTGCCATTTCTCTGGGACAGAAGTGCCTCTCCGCTCACAGGATCACAGATCCACGGCCTTACACACGGCACTCGCGCGGAGCAGAGCTCCAGAAGCTAATTTGAAGGGTGTGAAATGTGTTCTTCTCCGCTGAAGGAAACTAAGGGCAGAGAGAGAGAGAGAGAAAGAGAGACAGAGAGAGAGGGAGGGAGAGGGGGAACCCACCCCCCCACCCCCGTGTGTCAGGAGCCCTCATGCTCTCGTTCAGGACCGCGTGTCGCCGTTGCCTCGTCGCTGCGGACGTGCTTTCCCGTTTATCGCACGCAAGTGTGCCCGAGTGCCCAGAGCTACAACCTGCATTCAGTTTAATGTACGCAGAAGCCATCTTTTATTCGTATAAGGAATAAGTACTGAAACTGGGTGAAGGCCGGTTTGGTTTATTTAATTTCATGATATGAGGTCACCTGCTAGGTGTCACATGACCAATGGCTGGTGGACACTGCGAGTGCTCTGTCATGTGAATTGGTTTTTTTAATTGTATTTTTTTTAAAAGAATAGATCACAACGTTTCACAGCTGTGGACACACACAAACACATGCACACACACACACACACACACACACACACACAGACACCGCATGTATACAGCTATGTTCATGCTGTCTGAGGGAGAGGGCTTTGGCTTGCTGAGTTACAGTCCCTCTCCCTGCAGGGTATTCATACCCCATCAGCATTTTGCAAAAGGACACAAGTTGTCAAATATTCCATTGCCATGCCAACCCTTGCCTCAATGCACAACATGCCACAATGCATGTGTTTGTGTGTGTGTGTGTGTGTGTGTGTGTGTAGGGTGTGGGGGGGGGGGGGTGGGCAGACAGTACTTGTGTGTGTGTATAGGAGCAAGAGTGGTTGTGTGTGTTTGTGTATGCATGTGTGTGTGTGTGATTCAGACAGTAGGTCTGTGTGTGAAGGAGAGAGTGTGTTTGAGTGTGTTTGTGTATGCATGTGTGTGTTTGTGTGTGTGTGAGGCAGACAGTCTGGGTGTGTGATGTGTGTGTGTGTGGGGGGGGGGCACACAGTGGGTGTGTGTGTGAGGGAGAGAGTGTTTGAGTGTGTTTCTGTATGTGTGTGCATGTGGACAGATAAGGGAAATCATCATAACCTGGAACCTGACAGCTTCCAGTCTGGACCCCAAAAGCTTCTGAGAGTTTGTGCCGTCGAAATCTAAAGGGCACACAAGACATGCCTCCGTCCTTCACCGTGTCCTTTTTTCCCATTTTTAAATTACATTTAATCTCCCGTGACCTTATGTGGCGTGCGTGACCACTGCCAACCCCCCGTCCCGCCCCCCAACCCCTGGATCTAGAGCAATTTAAAGTTACGCAGCAGCGCTGATATCTTCAGTAACGCTGCAACAGTCTGAACTGCAAGGGTGCAGACAAGATCTACCACTAATGGGAAAACACCTCAATATAGCTTTGGCTCTTATCTGGGGAATGGGTTTGGCGTGAAACGTGTCTTCATCACAAGGTCTCTTCTGAATATAAAAATAATACTCGCAGAGCCTTGATATCAGCCTCAGTAACCTTTGTTCTCTTTCTCCTGTAAAGCCATTAGCACCCTCTTCGTGAGCTTAGAACTGACATTGTAGGGATTTTTTTTCTCACTTTTTGGTATCCCCGTTCCACGCTATTAACCCTGTTGTATCACTTGGGTCAAGTGCATTCTCTGGCCTGGGACTTGCGTGGCAGAATAATTTCGGTTGCCCTTTAGGTAGAATGGTTCAGGAGTCCCGTCAGCAGCATCCGTACAGAGACACCCCCTTGTCTACAGGCCCCTGCCACTTGTGAACTGCGCCCCCCCCCCTCCCCCCCCCCAAGTCTAATCCACCTCAGCCTGGTTTAAACTTTTAGGTGTGAAAGCACACTGGCCCAGCGTTAAGACACATCAATCGGGTCACTTCTGAAGGAGGTCTGAAGGACCGGTGAGAAGGTCAACAGTCACTTTTATGGCCGCCATCTTGCGCTGCTGCTCTGCTGTGAAATGCCAAATCCACACGAGAGAAACAGGAAGTAAAGACGTCTCAGGGTCCTGTGGATTAGATCCGTATCGCATCTGTGTGCCAGTGTGGTTAATGGCGTAGTCTCTGGATCTGTTACCGAACGTGTCCAGGCGTGTTGCCTGAATTAAGTAAATCAGTGGCTGGAGAAACGGATGATATGCAAATAATATGTAAAACCCGTGTATGTAATCTGCTCCGTATAAGCGTGTTTACAAAGCAAATAAAAAGCTTCAGTCGGGAAACCACACCAAGTCCCTCGCGTGAATGTTAAACCGAGATCATCAAATACGGTGTCAGTTATCTGATGTTCCTATGGCTATGAGCTCCAGAAAGTGAAGCCTCTTTTCACAGAGGCCTGGATGTAGCTGTATAATGGTAAAATTTTCTTGTCTGATGGGGGTGGATTACATTTTCAGCATACTAATTGAGTGTCAGGTTGAACATTGATAGTTGAAATAGGGAAATACTGCTGCACTGCCCCCTGTTGTATTGGAGGGCAATCGTCACTGGTGAATTTTATCTTCTCAATTATGAGTATTAAAGATGGTGCAGTGGTCCTTATTACGCACGCCATTGTATGGGGCATTTAAGATTAAGCCTCAATGACTAATGAAGCACAACTTTCAAGGGAAATTGCATGTAAAACCACTGAGACACAGAACTGAGAAAGCAGAAAGCAGAAAGCATTCACATCACACACTATATACTAGTACAGGCATGCATGCAGAGAGGCATTAAAATCCATTACAGCAAGTTATTACTATTTCATAGAGTGGATACCGTAGGCCACATTAATCAATCATGGATCCATTAGCTACTCCAGATGATATGATCTTTGCCCTCCTTCAGTTCCTACTGTAGTGAATAATGGCCTTCAGTAGTGGCCTTAGACTTCATTAGCTTAAATATCCAGCCCTGTAAATATATAGGATTAGAGCTAACAAACTTACTCTGGACTGGGGCATCTGTTGAGCAAATAAATTATTCGGTGTGAAAAAAACACCTTTTTAGATCCTTTATATTATTTATAGAGATATTTGCTGAACAGATGGTAAACATTGTATGAGCAAAGCTGGCATTGAAGCATTGAAAAACAAACATGCCTCTTTTGCAAAGTCATTCCACAAATTTCAAAAACCGCTTCACTTGGCTTTTCGCCATTTGAACTCGTCGACAGAGTCCAGAGGCACAGGAGAAAAACATACGAATGGCCTCTGAATCCCAATTAACCAGGGTCCGAGGCACGGACGTCGGCTGGGGGAGGGACAGGGAAGGAAGCCGTTTCTGCGCGCGCGCGTGTGACGAAGGTTCGCGTGTGACAGAGGTGCGCGTGTGACATTTCCCTCAGACGGACGCCCGCCCGCCCGCCCGCCCGCCCGCCCGCTCGTTCGCCCGCTCGCTCCCTCCCTCACTCCCGGGGTCAGAGTCGACCTGTGCCGCGCGCCGCCAGGCTCACCGGACTCCGGACGCAGTTAAAGCGCTAAATCTTCCTCCCGCCATTTCCTAAGTAAAACCGCCATTGGATTCAGCCCTATCCCCCCCCCGTCCCCCCGTCCCCCCCCGCCCCCCCCGCCCCCCCCCGTCCCCCCCCGCCCCCCCCCGCCCCCCCCGCCCCCCCCCGTCCCCGTCGGGGGAGAGGCGGTGGCATTTCGCTGGGAAAAGGTCACAGGATTTATCTCGCCCATCGTTCTTATCCTTGGACAATTAGCCGGGTGACAGGGGAACGGTGTTAAACTGATAGGGGCGACGGAAAGCAGGCTGCTCGACACGCCCCAGCGACCTCCCCCCTCAGACACTGAGCATGGGCCATTCTACCAGTCATATCGGGGGGGGGGGGAAGGCCATTCAGGGAGGAGGACCTAGTAGAGACCACGCCCACTGTCCACAGCGAGGGTGAGGTGGTTGATGTGCTACCCAGGGCGATGGTGGGCGATGTTGGCCCTGCTGCCGGAAGTGTTCCTGTTGCTTGGCTCCGTCAGATCATCTAGCTGCACAGTTAAGATCATTATTAGAGTGAATAAACCGAGGTGTGTCCTGTATGTGCTGGAGGTTTCTCAACACTTCACCATTCAGACTCAGATTGTGCAATCGAGTGCAGATGGAACCACAAAAACCAGGAAAATCTCTGCCATTCCAAGAGGAGGGTTGCATTCCCACGATTTCTGTCTTTCGAATGGGGACTAGGTTAAATGTTACAGGCTCTGGCTGTTTTTTTATAATGACATTTTACCTGTTGAGCCAAATGAGAGTTAACAGTGTGAGCAAGTGGAACATGGTTTCCCCTGGTTATGAGCCTAAAATGTTTTACATATTCCCCTAACTGGGATGTGAATGACAACACGCAGGCCATGTCCTGCAACAGGAAACCAGGGAAGCAGATGGCAAGCAGGTGGGCAGCTTGTGTCATTTCTCTCAAAGGCATTTTATAGAATTTTTCTTGTTCTTTATTGATGATCTAAAGATGGGATGAATGTCTGAATCAATTAGTTCCTCAGACGCGTAGTTAATCAGAGCCGGGCAGTAAGGTGCTGGCCTTGAAACCTAAAGGTCACAGGTTCGATTCCCGGGTAGGTAGGACCCTGCCGTTGTACCCTTGAGCAAGGTACCTAACCACCTTCATTGCTTCACTATATATCCAGCTGTATGAATGGATGCAGTGTAAATGCTATGTAAAAAAAAAGGTTGTGTAAGTCGCTCTGGATAAGAGCGTCTGCTAAATGCCTGTAATGTTAATGTAACATCCAGTGGGAAATATCACCTTTAATTCCCATCCTGCTTTGCTTCGGTCACGTGACTCGACCGCGAGCGCCAGCGAGTGTCATGTTCTGGGTGTGAAGTTCCGCGGGGTATTTTTATTCCTTCCTGAGCGAAGCCTCTCTATTAAAGATTCCAGGCAGGCCTTTGGCCACAGTCTGTGTTCACCTGTCAGTGTAATGGCAGGGGCACAGTTACAATTTAAAGGAAAATTAAGCAGGGCCCTGTTGCCTGATACTTGGGCGCTTGCATCTCCACAGATCAAATATTTGACCCTCAGAGGGTGAGAATGACATTCTCCCCACTTTGTCACTGCTTGTGAAGGGAAAATGCTGAAAAGTAGCCCTTTAATTCCCAAAATTGCCTGGTTACATGTTACATTCTCCCGCACATATCAACAAAGGCCTGAGACCACTTTTTGTTTCTTTATTTTTCAGTAAGATGTATGAAATAAAGAGAATAATGAATTATTTTTGTTTTCGCCTGACCCATCTGAAACAGACCGAAGAAAGGCCTTAAGAAAGGCCATAACTGCGTATGTAGACTTTGGGCTGACCTGTGTCTTGCTTGGTCTGGGACGGCTGTGTCCCCATGGAAACAGCTGGGCCAAATAAAATAAAGGAAAATGACTGGAGGGCCCTACCAGCTTCCCCTGGGTCCCAGAGTCCCAGAGCGGTGCGCCTCTTAAAACATTCCCCTAATCCCCCGGCCGTGAGCGCAGTTCCTCTGAGGCTTGCCAGAGATCAAGGGAGGCTTGTGACTGGAGTTCACTCAGCTAATGGTGAAGAGGTGGAGAAGCCAAAAAAATGTAGTATCCCCCCTCCAACCTCCCTAATGCTGATTCTCACATTTTTTGCTGTGAAACAGAGAAACATCTTTGGTATGGCTACTCTGGTCTAGCTGCGGTAGCTTTGATATGAAAAAAACTATTTAATTTTCCTTTAAATGTAATACTCTTGCTGTCATTGAATTCAAGAAAAACTCTTGTTTTTAATCTGTGACAGTCCTGTGTTCGGTCTCCTCGAAACCTTTTGTGTGTCACAATGGATGTGCTCAGGGCATAAATCATTGAACTCTTTCCACCTGGATTATAACTGCAAAAACATGTCTTTGCATTTAATGCCTTGTCCTTTGGTTTTATGTGACAATTCGTAGGTTCAAGGCTGGTTTTCTCCTTTATAAAAACTGAGTTGAACACAATAGAACTACAGCTGCGTGTGCTGCTGACAACATTCTTTGTTGTTTCTTTTGTTTCTTTGGTAAATTGCAGTGACCTCAGAAGAGGTCTGAGCATTGCGTTTAGACAACCAGACCATCATCTCTGTCAGATCTGCCTCTGGCTAGTTCCTAATCCCGTAGATTAAATGGGTATTTTTACATTCGAAAGGAAGGCATTAAGGCTTGGATTGTCATACAATCAAAGCTTCAAAAACCTATAATTTTTTCATGTAACTATCCAGAATGATTTTCTGCATGCATTGCTTTCCTTCAGTTTGTAAAATGAATTACAAAGGATGTATAACTTCTGCATTGAATGAAAATGCCACATTTAAATGTTCATACTGTGTTTTAGAGATGTGTTTTCCTCACTTGGAAAATGGCTTTCATCGCATTTATTCCTGATTGTTGTCCAGTGTCAGATCTGTTTATATGGATATTGCTTTTTTATGATTACTTCCCAGCACATCACTCCCATAATAAGATTTTTTTTTAAAACTGATTATCTGTGACAAATTCTTCTTCAGTTTATTTCACAAAACAGATTTGTGAAATAAACTGAACAATCTTCACTTTCTTTTTCCTGTCAAAAAACATCTGCTGTTGCTTCTTTAAAAAAAAAAAAAAAAATTTCTCTATTAATTTTGAACGGTTTGTTGAATTGATGATGATTGGTTGGAAAGAATAATCACATGACGTCTATGTTTTCTGCCTTTGGCTGGCCTCAAAAGGACATTTAACATGTCTGCCAGACACAGAGAGGCTCAGGATGTGCCAAAGCACCCCCTGTTACCTTCTGCATCAAACGGTGACCCCCTGGGCTGCTGCATAGCTCACTCTGTGAGCACCGCTGTCTAGGATCGAATTCGGCCCGTACCCGTGGTGACCGTGGCCGGCAGCACCACAGGGGCGGCACATAATTGGCTTATCGTTGCTCAGGGATACGGGAGGGATACAGTCAGTAGGGGCATACCAGTGTTCACTGCTCGAGTGACTCCTGCTAGCTGTCCGGGCGTCCGGGGCTAGCTCTCTCTGCACACGCGTATGATTGGGTCTCCTCCGCCCCTGGTCTGCGCATGCGCAGCATGCAGCTGCGGTGTGAAAAGAAGCAGCTGGGGCTGGCAGACGCGTGTTTTGGAGGAGAAGAGCAGACTGCCTTCACTCTCCCGTGCCGGCAGCAGGGGCCGTATACGAGCACGCGTTGTACGTAGTTAGTGAAATGGACGTTCCAGATTCAGGTGGGATTGGAGATGCTAAATTTAGAAATAAAAATTAAAAAAAAACATTGACCCACCAGATCCCGGCCTGTATCTGGGTTGACTTTTTTTTAGCTGTGGGGAAATGGGCCAACAATACGAGCAAGTGGAGCCGACAGATTACGAACGGCCTTTCATTTTCCCATGAGACATCCTGAGTAACTTACACTGATTACTTTTTATGCCTCACCTGTTTATGCAGTGTGGCTGGTGATTGGACTCAATCCATCAGAGTTAAGGAGCTTACTAATGGCTATACGTACAGAACCGACAGTGAGATCTGCATACAGCGGTACTGCATCAAATGCATATTGGAATTACATCACTAACTCTTTATATGCTGGTAAAATTTTGAGGAAAAAAAAACACTCCTGCAGACCACAAAACGCTGAACAACAAAGCATGTTTAAACCAAAACATACAATTGTATTAAAGCACCTCTGGGTTGGTTGTTTGCTGTTATTGGTGTTCATGAGCTGCCCTGTTTTCCCCTGCAGGTCGAAGCGCCCAGTCCCGATGCCCACAGCTATGCCAAGAATCGACACCTCCATGCCTATCATCCCACACCAGATGGTAGGTGCCCCTTTGCCGCAGTCCCAAATAACGTGCCCTGTGCCCCCGGCGAGCGAGGCACCTGTCGGACTGCCGTGGGAAACCGCTGTCGGCGCGTGCCGCCATTTTGAAAATCGGTCAACGCCGGCAGGAGCGTCACCTCGTCTCAACCGTCTAACCTCAGCTGCCTGCTGGCAGGCCTCCGTGTGATTGGTGGCCAGGGCCACACAGCTCCACTGTAGGGGGCTCCAATCAGGAGCGGTTATGTTGATGGAACACAGACAGCAATTAACGGGCGCTCTCTCGACAACAGTTACAAAGACTTTGGAATGCGAGGGCTTCCATGGCGATGTTCCATTGTTCCGTATCCTGGTTCGGTTTAACAGTCTGTTCCTTTAGCACAGCATCAGGGCGCGTAAGTAAGACCGACCTGCTCCTGCAGCCTGTGAGATTGCGTGGAAAGGGGCTCAGTTGAGCTCGTGGTGCAGATGGAGCAGTGGGTTCCAGGTAATCCATTGGGATTTTGGCTCAAACAGCAAACGGCAGTTTGGTACGAAAACGATAGGTCTACAGAGCCCAGGGCAAAAGCCCACAACGCAAACCAGGAGGACCTCGGAGGGGGTCTAAAGGCATCCTGCTACGGGCCTCTTTCCGATGGGACGGAGAGTCACACACGTTCATTGATGAATGCTTTGGCTCTCATTGAGAATGATTTGCCTTCCCAGTGGCCTTATTGGGGTTTGTGAGCTCTTAGCTCCCCCTGGTGGCGCGGAAGCAGAGTGAAACGTCACGCTCCCTCTCAGCAAGGGCATTATCAACTGCTCTAGCGATATGTCGTTAAACTCAGTTAATAGTCTTCAACGATTAGACATCCCCGTGGATCTTTGCCAGATGTGCTTTCATATAATCTGTTCTATCTAATTACCCACTCCCCCCCACCCCCCCAGCCCAGTTTTCATATGTCATTTTGTTTTTTCCTTTCCGAAGGACCAGTCGTTCAAAATCAATGGCAGCCTCTCGGCCTGCAGTACCTCCTCCGGGGCAGTAGGGGCCCCCGGCGAATCAAACTCCTCCTACTTCTACAGTAAGCAAGAGATCAACCAGTCCTGTAAGCTGTCAGTCAGCAGCAGCGCTGGCCCCGCCTCCCCTGCAAAGAGGCTGTCCGGTGCTGGCGAGGCAGACGACGCCGCGGGCAAGATGGCCCCTGGCCAAAAGAAACAGTATAACAGTCCCATTGGCCTTTACTCCGAAGCAACGCTCAGGGAGATGGCCACGTGGGGCAGAGGTGCCAGTACGGGGTATGTAATGGGCACTCCAGCTTCTAATAGGCACTGACCTTACGGGCACCACTGGGGCCCTTGGCAGCCCCCCCCCCCCCCCCCAGTTCACTGGCACCAATCGCGTGGGCATGAGTCACCTTCTAAACTGCTGCCCCCCCCTCCTTCTTCACCCCCACTCCACCCCCCCCCCCCACCACCACCACTCTTTTACAGGAAGGTGACAAGAGACCCAGAACCTGCAGTTATTGGTCCTCTGATCTGTATTCTTAGCACGGACGTCTATGTGTTGCCGGGCGATTTCGAGAGGGGTGATTCAGACCCTTAAAGGGCGGGGGGGGGGGGGACAGCAAAGCATTCCGATGGGCCTGTGGCTGCGGGCGACCGTCCCGGTAAACATTAGCGGGCCTAAATAGCGCTCTTTCAGACCAGGCGAAACGGCGGTGCTGCTTTCTGAGGGATCGTTTTATTGGAGAGTGGAAGAGTGCTGCTCTGCGTTCCCACTGAGGCGCACTGAGAGCAGAGAGCGCTTTGAAAGCCTGCAGCCGGGCTTCAAGGTCGTGAAATCCAGCCGGAAAAAGGAAAAATATCCGTGTTTTCTTTTTGCAGTTCTTTCTAATGGATCATTTCATTTCTGTTGTTTTGTTTGAGCGTTTGCTTCGAGAAGTTTTCCGAAGAACGGGAGGAAAGAAAGGAGGAAAGGAAGAAAAAATTGAAGAAAGTGGAACGCAGCAAAACGAGGGCAGTGACTTCATGGTGGTTTCGGAGTGGGACGGGGCCCTGGGGTGTTCCCTCATGGGGAGGGGTGGGGGGGCTGGCGGTTAGCAGTACCCCCCCTCGTTGTGGCAGCGAAAGGCAGCCACCTGTCTCTGCTTTGAGTTTAAATGGATATGGAATGCCCAGTCTCAGGTTCCCGTGCATCCCCATCCAGCCCTGCTCAGTGCATACCTGAGTCCCCCCAAATGTCCGTCTCACCGCCCCCAGGGTCCCCCCGCCCACTCGCACCCCCCCCACCCCAGTCCGCTTGGGGAAACCGAGATCCTTCAGAAACCGAAAACGCACATTGAATTTGAAGTTGGGAGTTAGATAATGCGTGTGTGGGTTTGCGTTGGTGGAATTATTGTGTTGGTTGTGGGGGGGTGGAAGTGTGGGTGGGGGTGATTTATCGTGGCTTCGGGGTGGGGGGGGGGAACCACACTGCTGGTGCTGTCCATCATCACCCCCCATCCATCCCCCCCCACCCCCCCCACAGGCCTTCATGCTTTTTAGATCAGGCACAGGTCCCAATCATATCGCCTGTTTTCTAACTGAGAAAGTGAGCTGAGGACATCAATATGGTCAGCAGGTCGAAGATGATGAAGCACTTTTAAACCGACCTACTCCAACTGTCAACTCAAATCTCATGAAGTGCGGAATCAGTTACAGAACTGGAATTACAGGAATGGAATTGGAGGCAGTGTAATTTCAACTGAACTGGCATTGAATTTTGAAATACAGCTGTAACTCACAGTTTCGGTATTTGGATGTGGAATAGGATTAGTGGAATTGATTTTCAAAGGGTAGTTCTCTTCCCTGAGTTTTTAAAATTTATTTTAGTTTTGCTTTAAGTTTTTCCATTGGCCCATTTTTGGTGTGCAGTGAAGGATATTCTACATATTTACAGAAGTTTCTAATTACCTGCCCGCAGGGATAGAGTATTTGGTTTGTGTAAAGTATGAAAATACACTTCAATTAACTCCAAAGCTGCTTATGCCAGGCTAAGCTGCTTATGCCACAGAAGAGAGTATATGTTTATATATTTCCTCATTGTTCTTCAAACAAATTTGATATTATTGCTATTATTTCCAGTTGCAACCTGAGACCACTGTGCTCAAGGAAAAAAGTACCATCACAATATAATAAACCTCAATATTTATGTTTATAATCACTTCTTGTGTATTCTGCTTTAAAACAGGTATATTCATATTGTCCCTAATGGTTTTGTATTGTCATATAAGCTTGAAGAGGTGGCTGTTTGTGATATTTAAAACAAAGACATTTACCCAGTCATGAGCTATGGAATAATCGTGAGAGCCAGTCTTTGAAGATGTGCATTTAACTCTATGGATATGAGTGAAAGCCCCTGGCTAACCAGCTTCAGTTTTAGTTCAATTTCAAACCTGAGATCTTCTTAATGGTTTTCTTTCATGCAGTGCAGCTTGTGTCCAGATGACAAACTTCAGAGGAAGAGGAAGGGGCTCTGGGCCATCCTACGTGCCTTTACCTTGTTAACCGTTCTTTCTCTCTCTCTCTCTCTCTCTCTCTCTCTCTCTCTATACCTTTCTCTTTCTTTCACACCTTCATTCTCTCTCTGTTTCGCTCTCAATTTCTTTTCTGCTGACGCAGGTCATTACCAGCTCGACCACCAAGTTAGTACCGGCTCCTGAGTGTGGTGTGTGTCGCTCCTGAGTGTGGTGTGTGTCGCTCCTGAGCGTGGTGACGCATGGTGTCTTAAAGTAGTTTTGTGGTCATGCTTCGTGTCCATTCTCGTTAGTCAAGCTTTACAGTTAAATGCCCACAATCTCTGTGTCAGCATCTGCGTCAAACAGATTTATGCACGTCTTTTTCTTTATAGAATGATTTATAAAGCTTTATATGCATGTGGTTACAAATCAAAATCAGATTGAATGTGTATGCATATAAACGGATTAATCCATACCTGCATCTATATCTGTGCATCTAGGAATAGTATAGTTACATGAATAAATAAAATTAATGATCTACATGTTACAATTTTCTATTTTATTACACGGGAAGTGGGGGCATTTAAAGTAAAGCTCCGTTGTGTTCTTTTATTTGGTAGCTGCCCCGTAAGTGACCGTCGTTCTCACAAACCCACCGCTGCCGCGATGTTCAGAAGTTTAGTCCGCGGTTTTTTGCCACAGTTTTTTGCCGTATCGTCAGCGTGAGCCCCGTTCTCCCCCGTAAAAAAAAGCGCGCTGAAAAAGCCTCACCTTTCAGTCGCCGTAGATCAAGCAGCGCGTTGTGCTCCTCCGCGAAAGGTCTCCCTTTTTAACTGCCGCTTGCTAAACCGCTCCCCCCTTTGTGGACAGAGAATGCGGTTGCCGTGGTTTCCAGTGTTTGGAACGTCCGAACAATGGAAGTGCATGCGGAGTGTTTGCTTGCGTTGTGAGGAGCGATGGCAGCGTGGTGTTGGGAACTGCTGGAGTGTTGTGCAGAAGCCGTTTTTTTTTTCTCCGTTTTCCCCGACTGATGTGGCCGTTTGTGGCATTTGGCGATCGTGTGTGTAATAAAATATGTAAGCTTTTGTATGCACTGATGCAAAAACAGTCCTGGGAGTTTACCAGCTATAGTTTCCTTGTGATCACTTTATTTTTACCCCCCGCCTCTTATTTTATATTTAAAAATGAATCAAATGTGTAATGTTTTGTTTTGGTCACTCTGAAATGATCACCCTAAAAATGCAAATCGATACGTTTTTTTCTATCATTGATTAAAACAGGAGATCGGCAGGTGAACGGGATTATGAAAAGTTCCCTGTGTGTTTCCCCTGATTGACCGTTTTATTTTGGGGTAACTTGTAAACCTCCCAGATGGCTTTAGAAGGTTAGCAGTATTTTGTAAGGAAACCTGAGCATTATGAATGGCTGGTAATCCTATAGGGAAGATGTGTTAGCCCGGCTCAAGGTGTAAGTAGAAACCGAGTACAGGTTTACTGGCCAAAACCACACATCACTCATCCCTATCTCCCCCTCACTGCCAAACCTCTAAACCCCGGCCCTCAGAATGTCTTCATTTTCTCTTATTTCCCTTTCTCTCTCATTCTCTATCTGCCTGTCTGTCTCTCGCTCTCTCTGTCTCTTTCTGTTTCTCTTGCTCTCTCTCTGTCTTGCTGTCTCTCCCTCTCTTTCCCTCTGTCTCTCTCTCGCTCTCTCTGTCTCATTCTCTTTCTCTCGCTCTCTCTTTTTCTGTCTTGCTCTCTCTCCCTCTCCCTTTCTCTCCCTTTCTCTCTCTCTCTTTTTCTCGGCCCCTCACGGACAAAACCTCCACCCCCCGTCCTTCCCCCCACCCCCTCGTCCTCCCACGCCACCGACAGCACTGAGTACATCCCCAGCTTCAACCCCAATGTGCTGAAGGACTCCGCCCTCTCCACTCACAAGCCAATCGAGGTCAAGGGACCCGGCGGCAAGGCCACCATAATCCACGCCCAGTACAACACGCCCATTAGCATGTACTCCCAGGATGCCATCATGGACGCCATTGCTGGCCAGACCCAGGCCAGGGGCAATGAGATGTCCAGGTAAGACAGCCCCGCCCCCCCAAACCCCCTCCCACCCCCCTTCTAACGATGCATGACCTTGCTGCACCCCTCGCCGCTGGCCGCGCTAAACTGGACACGATCAAGGCCGCTGTACGCTGGGGAAAGCCGAAAGACTCACAGGGGCGTTCTTATAACTGCCAAAATTACTTTTGTTTTTTTTGTTGTTTTTTTTATTATTTCAAATACGTGTCACAGACACCCGTAGTGTTCATCGGGATGGGCTGTTTTGTTTATTGAGTTGGTTTTTTTCTGTCGTGCGTCGTGGTTTGAGGCAGAGTGGGAGTCGCCTGGGTGTCTGCTCCTCGGTGTCGGTTGAGCCGAGCCGAGCCGAGCCGAGCCGAGCCGAGCCGAGCCGAGCTGTAGGTGGCTGTACGGTGGAGGGGAGGAGGAGGAAGGTTCTCCTTCGGCATTGGTGAACGAAGGTCGAAGCAGAGTGGCGAGGGGGGCGTGGCCACGCGCCAGCTCTCTAAAGAGTGCGGGAACCCACCGCGGAATCCCACTGATGTCCAAACCACTCTTTCGTTCATTTATTCTTCTCATTTATCCATCCATCAATGAGATTAAACAGGAATGTTCGAACGTGATCACATCACTCAAGCTGTCTAACACTTGGGCACGCATCTGTACACATCTGTACGCCAGCAATTTGACAATTACGGTCATGACTTCCTGCTTTATGCCATCGTCAGATTAAGTCATTATTCTGAAAGGCTTCTTTTGTCTGGTCTAGGTCAATGCACACATTTGAACTTTTCCAATTGTATAGCGTTACATTTTGGTATTTAGCCGATGTGCTCGTCCAAAGTGATCAACATAAGTGTATATATAAAGGTTCAGGCAACGAGAAGATGCCTTAAGGAAACGTGGAAATGCATGTACAGTAATGTCACCAACATGTATAGATGTGTACTTTTGAAGGTATGGAATGCCTGAGAGTACCGACAAGGCATAAGCGGTTACAGACCGGTTATTTTTTGGGGGGGAACTTGTGTGTTAAAGAGATTGTCTCAGTCAGATGGAGGGAGGTCTGGCTATGGACCAAGAGCTTCCAACGCTGCCGTGCGTGTAGGGTTATGTGCTTACTTTTGCTTCTCTCACCTCTTCCACAACCAACCGCCAATCCACACCGTGCCATCCCATCCCCTGCCCTGCTGCTTGTCCCCTCCCCCTTCTCCGTGGCCCCACCCCCCCATGCTGATCATGTGACTTCTTCAGCGGTGAAGCTCCTCCCACTGGCTCTCCCTTGGCGTAAGTAGACTTGACTGTTTTCCTGGACGTTCGGGGCCCAACCCTAGCCTGCGTCTCTGTCGGTCTGCCCTACAGCCCTGCTTGTTCATGCACACACCCCCCCCCCCCAGCCCCCACCCCCCCTCTCCCATCCCAACAAAACATACTCCTCTGCTAACATCGCCACCCTGTGGCCATCTGTGGAAATGGGCCTGTCTGTCATGAGATTCATTGTTGGTGTAGAGAAGTGTGCCTGGATTTGAGTTGAGGTGACTGGTGTTTGCCTCCGTTAAAGCATTAAGTCCGGGCACTCTGTGGAAAGTTTACCACTTTGGTACAGCTGTGCAGAAATAATGCTCAAACTGTTCTGCTGAAGACTGCTGTGGTTACCGTTTGTTTTACTTGTGGACTGGAAACATTGCATATTTTTTTTCACTAACCTGCAAAATGAGGCCCGGTAGCCCAATACTGTTGTGCTGTGGGAACTTCAAGGAGCTGCTGACTCATTCATAGCCACCTCAGCAGATTTTGGGTTAAAGTCAGAAGGTTCCAGAGCTTCTGCATCTACCCGCTTTGTATCCAGTTGCTCTCACTCCAGTTGGCATGTCCCGTGTGAAATATAACCTGAAAAATAAGTGGGTCTGGTCCCTGGAGCTGGACGATCATTCACAGAGGTTCTCTGGACCTCCTGTGAAGATCAGTTTTGATGCTTGACCAGTATTTCATGCAGGATGGCTTATTAAGGTTATTCCTGTCTGTGGACTTTTGTTACTGTATGTGATGGTGTTTAATTTATTGCCAAGAACCATAAGTGCTGTATGTTTGTGGTACCTCATGGGCGTTTGAAGGAAAAAAAACTTTTTGCGGCAAACCTTTGACCAAACCTCCCCGGGCAGATGAGCTAAAAAATATACATCAGGAGAGAAAACTGGGAGAGTTCGCTGTATCGTTCTGCAAAGCCTTTTGCCTCCATCAGAATCAAAATATTCATCCGTTGTACTAGGAGTTCATTAGAGCAGCCATATTTCTCACTAGACCAGTTCTGCACAATATACCAAGAACCAATGCGGGTAAAAAAAAAAAACTCAATCCTGTAGGTGTTCTGAGATGAGTCACCCTCCTGTTAAAGATACGTGTGTGTGTGTGTGTGTGTGTGTGTGTGTGTGAGTGCCTGCTTGTGTGCGTGTGTGTGTGTGTGTGTGAGTGCCTTTAATTTCAGCTTTATTTTTGAAGCCTTTATGGAATTAAATATGTGGATGTAGGTATTTTCAGGCCTTGTAAAAAGGAAAAGAATTAACAAACTGATTAACTGAGCTTTGGGTTTAAATTATTTATCTTCCCCCCCCCCCCCCCGTTCACCTACCTTAAACTAAACTGTCTGGACAATGGCTAATGGGTGTATGGTTTTCCACTAAGCTGCCTCAGTTACACTGACCATGGACAGAAATGAGTGCTCCAGCCCCTAACCTACAGCTCCTTCCAATGCTGAGAAACGTTCGTTAGCCGCGCCGCTTGAGGACGAACCTCACGAACTGGCGGAGAGGTTCCGGAGGAGAGGGTTCCGGAATCCTAGCGGTAAAGGGGGAGGGAGAGGGGTGGGTGAGGGGCGGAGCTACAGTGGCACGGGGAGTGACAACCCTACTGTGACCTCCCTCCCACAAACGCCCCCCCCACCCCCTCCCCCCTCCCGCACCCCGTGAGCGCGACCCGAGGGGCGGGCTGATGACGCCATTGGGGCTCTGTCTGTGGTTCGCAGTACGCTCCCCGTTAAGGAGCCTCTCGTAGACAGTGCCTCCCCAGTCTATCAGGCCGTGATCAAGACCGAGGACCAGGACCCCGAGCTCTCGGACAGCGCCCGCCGCGCCGCCCACCTGCAGTCCAAGTCCTTCCGCCTCCTCGCCCACATGACGGGCACCGAGTACAGTGAGTACTGCCCCTCCCCCCTCGCCCCCCCCCCTCCCCGCTTCGCCTTTCCCCCTCCCCCCTGCCCGCTCACCCAACCCCTGCAAACAGCTCAGGCCTGCTGTAGCCAGGACCATAATGACCACAAACACATTTCATATATTTCTTATGCTATTTAGAACTGTTAATAAGCAACAACATTAAGTACGTACATACTTGTAAACATTCGTACATGAAGCATACGTACTGTAGTGATGAAAACACATCATGTTCCCATTGTTATATCACCAATATCACCATTAGATCATCCTAATGAATTTGAATCAAGCTGAAAATAAGTTCTCACAATCAACAATGTTGTGAACAAATATGAAATGAATGTCTTTTTTTCATCTGCTTACGGGCTTTTCTCCCTTTATCTTTTTCTCTTTTTCAGTGCAAGACCCAGATGAGGAAGCTCTGAGGAGATCCAGGTAGGCAGCTAGCAGCAGCTATGGTGGCCTCATAGGGACACACGATATGTACATACACTAGGCTCAGAACCAAGTTTCACTGGCTTCAAATGGGATGGAGCTGTGGGTGGAGGAGGCCTCAGGGGGGGACCCCTGTCTACAGGCCTCAGGCTGACCCCACTTCTGTCATCACCGTAAAAAAAAAAGTTGGAATGTGATTCTTGGTGCGTAGGACTGGAGTGAGGGGTGAATTGGGGTATCAAAGGCATTTTGGTCCCTCTCACACAGGCCTGTCCTGCCCCTCCGACAGCCGTAAC
The DNA here is from genome assembly GCA_039654925.1 of Anguilla pacifica. NCBI lineage: Eukaryota > Metazoa > Chordata > Actinopteri > Anguilliformes > Anguillidae > Anguilla > Anguilla pacifica. Next base: position 6,150,593 of record CM077301.1, on the reverse strand, counting down.
AAGCTTGGCGAGGCCTGGGAACTGTCCATTGGTCCGTCATTAATATCACACACGAAATGCTAAAGTCGCACACACCAATCGCTAGCTTCAAACACAGGATGCTAACATCACACACTGTCCACTAGCGTCATACAAAGAATGATAACATCAGCTTGCAGAGGGCTTTTTTTCATGGTGAACATGATCTTTCATCACATTAATTCATTGACTGTCCAAATGGAAACTCTCATTCTCGTTAAAGAGCTTTTTTAATGGTTTGCAAAGGTGAACCAGACATGTCGAGGACACACGAACACACACAGAGATCTGAGAAAATGGCCGCCGGTCGCCCGCTCAGACCCGAGCCTGAGCGCGCGAACACGTCGCTCGAGCGTTTCTTACGGCTGTCGCTGAGGCGTTCGGGGTCGTTCCTGAGGGGGGGGGGCCAAAAAGCACCCTCAACACTCACTGACCCCACGGATTTCTATGGCAGGGGAGGCGAGGCCGCGGTCCCTAACCCCGTCTTTCTCTCCCCCTCTTGTTTTTCCTCTCCTTCTTCCTCCCCCTTTCCTTTCTCTCTGTCTTCACGCCGCAGGGAATTGTTTGAGTCGGAAGCTAAAGGCCCGCGCTTTGCTAAACTGAGAAACTGGCACCACGGCCTGTCGGCACAGACCCTTAACATAGCCGAGCACGAGCAATAGACAAATGAACTGGCGTCAGCCAAGGGCAGAGCAGAAGTAGGTGAGGCGTGAGGGAGAGCGTATTTAGCGATTGGAATGTGATTAGAATAGTGGTAGAATAGCTCATGCATTGACACGGAGAGCTTCCTTGTTGGGTCCTCGTTTTTCACGGCTACGCGCCGCGTGTTTCCGAACGCGTATCCCTCCGCCTTCGTCATGTAGCTCAGAGGCTTTTCTCCTTTTTCTTTTTTTTTCTTCTGTTTTATGTTTTTCTTCCCTTTTTTCCTGGCTGTACTAACTGAGCCTAAATCAAAAGTCATTGTTGCTGGACAAAAAAAAAAAGAGTTGTATTTCCCTGTAAAATGTAATGAAAAATAATTATTAGAAATGTGAATAAATGCTTTACAACTTTAAACCAAACGAACCAGAAGAAAGGCTTGTCAGTCCTTTATATTAGCTGTTAGAATATACCCTGAAGTGAATGACTTGGGTCTGTAAGAAAGGGATACCTCGGTGCTAAACCTTGGCACTGGGTCATGTAATGGGGCCAGTAAAGTTAATAAGCGCTGATTTTAGATCACTCTGCAGCTCTGGGGATCTGTAAAAATCCCAATTACCGGTCGTCTCTTAATTGCAGAACCGTCATTTTGTAAAAGATTAACACTGAAATGATAGAAATGTGTCGTTCCAAAACACTTAGTTTCTTTTGTGGGCTATCGGCTGATTGCACAGAACTCTCGAGACTTTGCATGTAAGCCCCCTTTGTGCTTTGGAAGGATCTTGTGGTGGACAGAGCAGAGCTTACTCGCCCGGAGAGAGTGAGGAATCTGAGAGTCGAAGAGGACCCCTTTGTCCCCGAGAAGGGAAAGTGCCGTGGATTAGTGCGGTGCTGTGCCTGCGTCTGCGTTAATTAGCAAGCCAGCATCGCCACTCTGTAAGACGCTCATCTTTTAAAAAGATTTAAGGATAGAAGGATATAGCCGTGGGCTGCAGCGGATGGCTTGTTGCTTGGAGTAAGGTGGCGGTTTACGTTAGCAAGTGATTGGCTTTCACTCTTCGCTTCAGTTGCCTCGGAGAGGGGATTGCGCAATCGCGATTTCCCGTTCGCAACTCTTGTAGCCAGTGAGCCATGGCCTTTTAGCAAACAATGCCCTTTTTTTCACTCTCTCAGAGAGAGAGAGAGAGGGACCGGGTTACTCACCATTCAGATGTGGAATTTTCGAGGTTAATGCCTCTTCTAGTGCACTTCTCATTTCAAAAGCGTTCCTCACCCTGGCGCCCTTCTGAGTCTAAAAAGGATGCTCAAACTCAGAGGAACAGAACAAGCCCTCTGTTGCGGTTATGTCACCAAACCCTGTAGGTCTTGTAGGTCGTAGGTCGTGTTCTTGCAGGTTGCAGAGATGCACCTCGCTGTCTGTAACGTGTTTGGTAGCTGAAAGGGAAGCCTTGACATACATCTCTAAATAATAACGGTGCAGGTTCGATCAGACCTCTCGTTATTTTCTGCGAACACGGGTTTTGCCAGTAGGAGCTATTCTTCCATGCGGTCATGACATGTGTTTTGTCACGCGCTCATGGGCACCCATTTTGTTAGCGCGGTTATGCACACACAGGTACGGTGACGAAGTCGTGTGGAATGCGGAACAGGTTGGCGTTTTCTCAGTCTGTCGAGTGCAGTGCTTCGATCTCCTCCTCAAATGCCTTTTATTTAATGTCTTTACTGAAGCAAAAGGGGGCTTGAATGAGGTCTCCTTTCATTCGAAGGAGTAAGCTGCAGCGTTTGTGTAGTCTGTGATGTCAAGTCGCCTCTCTGGCGCCCTGTAGTGGAGGCTGATGGAGTCGCAGGCGCTGAATGGCCCTCCACTCCATTCCATTTAAGAGACCCTGTGCAGTCAGTTTTTTTCTTGCGTTTAAAGTGCTCGTTAAGCCACGCGATAAAGAAGTATGCCCCAAATTTTTAAAAACAGGCAGATTGATCTAGGTGACATGTCGTTTCTAAAACAAGAGTAACTGGAGGTTACGGCATGTCTGCTCTGGCACTGAAAGTTCACTTCTGATTGGCAGGCAGTACCAATCACCGGTTAAAATGCAAACCGCCACGCTACTTACACACATGCTACTTTTAACGCTTCAAAGCTTTCCATCCATAACCCATTCATTACCTCTACAAGCCAGTTAAGCTAAGCCAAAGCAACAGCTGACTTCAGTAGAATAGAACAGCTAGATTAAATAACGGTTCTTCCTATTAGCCATGATAAGTATCAGTTCGTTTATTGTTAAATTTGTCATTTAAATGAGAAAAAATGTTTTTTTTAACAAAAAAACTAAAATAATTATCATACGTAATCTTGTGATAGTGTACATTTATTGTGATTATGTGTCAGAATAGGTTACAAAAAATTGGTCAAAAGATTTATTGCGTAAAATAAATGTAAATTATGTACAAAGCTAAGGTTTTGTGCCTCTGTGCGGAGGATGCGTGGGGTGGGTATCCTGCCTATAGACCCCTTGTGGATGTTTGAAGTGTTAGTCAGCCCGGAGTGATGTAATCAGTCATGGCAGAACAGGATGAGAGGTTGAAGAAAAGGACACAGGAAGATGCACTGCCATCACTCTATCTCCACAAGGGGAGGGAAATAAGCGAAAGAAAGAAAGAAATAAAGAAAGAAATAATAACAAGCAGAAACAAGAAAAAAAGTGGAATTCAAACTGGAAGTAGTGAAAAGATCTGAGAAGGTAATTCTGCTTGTCTGCTTCTGACATAGGCGATCGTTGTGTTATGCCTGCTGTGGGCTGATCTGTATGGATTGATTGCTTTTTCCGTTGGATCCACTGCTAACCGCTCTCTTCCTTGTATCTTGTTTCCATAACCCAACCACTCCGCCCCTTCCCCCTTTCCCTCTACTCTGGGAAAGACGTCCATCTCACAACCCCGGCCCCACACTGCCTGCATGCAATGCATGCTGGGAAGAGAGTGTGAGTGTGCTGATATGCTTGTAACTAAGGGCAGCAAACCACTGCCCCTGCCTCTTTCCCCTCTCTTCCTCCCACGTGCCACACCCTTCCGATCCATCGCTTTTTTTGCTTCTAAAACTTTTTTTTGGACACACTCCCCAAAAAAACAATAAAAGAAAAAGAAAAATAAAACAAACGCAATCGATAACGAAACGTGACGTGCCACCACATCTCTGCGAGTGGTTCCTCCTTCTCTTAAAACCCCGAGCACAGGACCTCCAGTGTCTGACAGTGAGCAGTGAGCAGAGCAGGGCTACTGTCAGGCCTCCATTTTGCGTAGGAACGTTTAGGGAACGTTGCTTGGACATTTAAGAGATGTTATGGATGTGTTGAAGCCTGGGCCGTTGCTAGTGGAGTGAAAAATGGTGACTATTCTGGGGGCCCACGGCTTGGAGGGGGGGCCCACAGCTATATAAAAGGGGGCCCAGAGCAATATTCTTTAAGGGGGCCCAGGATTCGTTGCTACGCCCCTGGCTGCAGCTGTTGTTGGGTAGACTTGTGGCCTTTGGTTAGCTCTTCAGGGTGGCCCAAGGGGCTCTGTAGGAGTTAGCTGCGTACTTGTGCTAGTGTGTGACATTCCTGTTTCGTCGGTTGGTTTGGTTAGTGTGGGTCACTCTTGCAACTGTGGCCTATTTCACTTGCCACCTTATAAGGGTCTTGATTATATTCCCTACTTTCTTATTCTGACTGGCTGTTATACAGTATACATAAAATGCTCTGTGGCTATTGAACATTGTGCACTCCCAAAGTTTAAGACAACTGCGATGAGATTGCACAAGACATGAAAGTAATTAGTGTTTTCTCTTTGATAGTGAGAGAAGGTATATGGCACACTTACTGGGATGCCGTAGTGAGTTGTGCTGTTCAGAATCTGTGAGGGTCATGAACTCTTTGGGGAAGGGCTGTGCCAGTGGCCTTCTGAGTACTACTGGGGCTGGTGTTCTGGTGTATGTGTGTGTGTGTGTGTGTGTGTCTCCAGTCACTCTGTGTGTACCATGCTCTTTCTCTTAATATCCATGCTCTTTGTTGCTCTCCTTCACATTCAGCTCTCACTATGCTTGCATTAACCTGTCTGGCTCCTCCCCCTCCCCTTAAGCCACTCCCCTCTCTCTCCCCACTATTGCTCAACTAACAGCCAATAAGCATTGCTGAACATCTTCTTTAAGAATACGGAGCAGGAATGACATGAATACCATGGGTCGTGGCAGGAGTTATTGTGGTTTAGCAGAACAAAGTCACCTGTCATTGGGCACTCAGGTGTCTTAGGTGTAGCACTCAGGTGTAGAGTCTCAGGTGTAACGCTCAGGTGTAGAGCTCAGGTGTAGAGTCTCAGGTTTAGTGCTCACTTCCTGCCACACTGAGCTCGCCGTGCACTCATGAGTCCAGCGGTGTGAGCGGCCAATGCCGATTCACGCTCAGCAACGTTCTAACAGCTCCAGAAAGGCGTAGCGTTAGCTTTAGCGTTATCAACCTGTCACCCCTCGTCGCCTCTAACGAGCATTGCGATGCGCTCCTCGTCTCCTCTCCTTCCTCGCTTACACGTCGTTGAGCGGCGTCCATGTCGTTCCATCGCGTGTGCCTGCTGTGGTCTCCAGCACTTCCTGTCCTGCTCTCTCCACTTCCTCTGTCTTTGTGAGCCTGGCTTCTGAGCTCCCTTTGCCAAGTTTCCAGCTCAGCTGTGGCTGTACTAACCCTGGATTCTGTACTGGAAGAGGACAGTTTCTCTGTGTCTGTAAGCATACCAAGCAGACGATTCCAACAGGGGGCGCTGTAGGTGTCAGTTGTCAGTTAAGCCAATGCCGTGGGCCTTATGTAGGGTAGTATTCTCACTCACTCTCCTTGCCTCCTCCATTACCACCCCCCCTTTCCCCACCACCCTGATATTTAAACAAACCTTCCCTGTTGCAGTGACTGACAAGGAGAGAAATGGCGTCTTTTGACCTAAAAACAAATCCGAGCTACAATTCCTGAAAAATGTAGACCAGTAGACAAACAGAAACATGGATGTGAGGTGCACTCCAGAATATCTTTTCAAATTTCCCATTCTCTCCCTTGTCCCTCAAAACCAACCAACTTCCTCTTTCTTTCTTTCTTTCTTTCTTTCTCTATCTTTCTTCCTCTGAATGTTTTTGACCTGAGCTACAAGAGGTTGGCTTTCAAATCATAAAGATAATTGACTTTTCATGGTTATTTTCTCTGTACATGGTTATTTTGCCATGCTTTACATTGTTTTAATGATCTCATTAGATCAAACATTCTCACTTCTCGCAGTGGTACATGGTAAAACACCGGTCTTACATACTGCCATGTAGATGCAAACCAAGGTAACTCATTGTCATAGTTCTTTGGAGGACATGACCTGTTTTGTTAAAATTACAGTCATACTTTGAATTTTGAATTTTGTCAGACAACCTCACCTGTACTCAGAAATTCTTCTGTGCCTCTGTGAAATGTGTGTGTGTGGATGTGTGTGTGTGTTGAAGTGTATGGTGTGGTGTGAATCAAGAAGCCTGTGTAGCAATGTTCTAGTATGCAATTGAATTATACAAAACATAAAAGAGAAGTATAAAACAATTTCTCAGTGTAAAGCATTTTGAAATTGTATTTGGTATTTTACATAAACCAGTGTATTCCACCTGCCTGTTCAAGTGCTTGTAGCCCATTGAGTTATATTGGCACTAATAGAGCTGCCCACTTGCTTGACTGGTTTACTCACCACTGGTTTAGCAGTACGCGCTAGGCACAAGCCACAAGGTGGAGCCTGTGATAGCTACATGTAGTTACCATTTTCCTGTAGCTCATAAACAAAGGAGCATAAAATATCTTCTGTTGAATACATCAGCAGAAGCTAAGATTGACTGACAGATTGATTAAGTGGTGTTGTGTGTGCTTGGGAGGTTGTGTTTTGTCCTGTTTTTTTTGGGTTTTTTTGGGTACCCAGTCTCTGAATTGGCCTTCTCCCTGTCCACTGTCAGTCATACTCAAGGTGCCTCCTCTCCCCTGCCAAATCACCACGTGTGCGTGCCCAAAACACCATGTGTGCGTGCCAAACCACCATGTGTGCGTTCCAAACCACCATGTGTGCGTGCCAAACCACCATGTGTGCGTGCAAAACCACCACGTGTGCGTGCCCAAACCACTACGTGTGCGTTCCCAAACCACCACCTAAACACGCTAACTTCATGGGTTTGACACAGAAACCAGAGACCTCCATTCCTTGGCTGTTACTGTCCCATTTTGCTACAGTGGCATTTCAGGCCCTGACCACTCTCGCCCCATGTGGTGGGGGAGGTGGTTCCAGATTCAGCTGCACCTGTTTCAGCTGTTGCTGTTTTGAAACAATTAAGAACTAAGAACTGCTTAAAAGTTCCCCCCCCCCACATTTTGGAAATATGGTTTATTCCAAAATGTTTGGTCAGACAGGAGTGGAGGTCCTGGTGTTTTGGGAGGGACAGACAGTCACTAGGCCTGCTGCTGCTAGGTGCCTGCCCCCCCCCCCCCTTCCTCTCGACTTCTGACGGTCCTCCGCATTCCAATACCAAAAGAAGAAACTGAAAGATTTGAGTTGGGCAAAAAGCCACCATCTCCAAGAACTCAAGAGGTCAAACTCCAATTCAACCCTCAGCCTTGATGTAAACCCCCAAACGATGGAGGAGAACTGTTGCGATAAATAATTTATCAATCTGGCTCGCGGTGACTGTTTTGTTCTGCTCTTTTTGGAACACGCGTGGCCTGACGTTGTGGTCTGTTGGTTCTTGGTATATGCTGTGTTTAACCCTTTCCTCTGACAGGAACCAGAAAAAAAACCCAACTGAGGCTCTGTCCACACCTGCTCTCTTTATCACATCCGCTATTTTATCAATCAGTGCACAGGGCTAGCGGATGAAGCGTAAGCAGATGGGATCTTTCACATACCTCATAGTCAATGCCTCGCTGTGTGAGTTCCCCCCCCCCCCCCCCGCTTGTTCCTCTGCATCCTCCGGCCCAAGGACGTGATTGGTTACAGCTCTTTCCTGCCGAGACACCGTCAGTTAAATAGGCCCTCAGTGTGAAATCGATTCCTCGGTAGCCAAAGACCAGCAGTTTCCAATTAACGGGAAAATAGAACGCGACAGGGACTCCCAGTCCTCTCCTGTAACTTGTATAATCGATTGGCCTGCGAGCTTTTCTGTTAGACTGAGGCTGTGTCAGTAATGTGCTGGATTTTCTCTTTCCGCCTCCCTCCCCTCAACATAGATGCTGTCCGATAATTTTTAATCGTCCACATGTGCCACACCTTGAAACCTGCCCTGTAGTTGTGAAAGAACTTCATTGAGGAATTAGGATCTTTGTGTTTCTATGGATATCCTTGCATTGGGTTGCCTGATGTCAAAGCTCTGCTGTCTGTTTGGTTTTTTTTTTTTGCATGTAAATGAATGAAATGTCTTGCCCTAGCTCCTCAGAGAACTTTTAACTATGTATGTTTGTATGTGTATATATATACATATATAGGTAAATATATATACACACACACACACACATATATATACAGTATGTATGTGCGTACAGACACACACACATTTTTCTGTGCCGGTTGGATCTGTATATATTCTGACCTGTTCTTTTCATTGCAACCTAACCCTCTTATCTAGTACCCCTACTGAGCATGCTCCAGTCTCCACAAGCCCCACCCCCACTGCTCTGCCTGTTACTGCTGATGCTGTTGCTGCTGATGCCGCTGTTGCTGCTGATGCCACTGACGATGCTGCTGCTGCTGATGGTGCTCATGGTGCTGATGCTGATGCTGCTTCACCCAATGAACACGCCCCCGTGCCGCAGACCCTAGCCAATCAGGCGCCACCGTCTCCTCCCGCTGCCCTGGCTGCTTCCCCGGAGCCTGCTCCCGTAGCCCCCGCCCCGGAGAGGTAATGGCTGTGTGGATTGGTTTAGGGCCGGTTTTGGATCCTGTCAATCACCCCAGAGTCACACTGTATATTTATATATATATATATATATGTATTTGTATATATATGTCTATGGGATGGCCAACCCTGGTCCTGGGGTCTACTGGTTTTTGTCTTCATCTTAAATACAGCAACCACTTAGACCAGAGAAACCAGATGAGGTGAGTTTAACCTGCTTTAATTGATCAATTAAGTGCAGAGTAAAAGCACAAACCCAGCAGACCCTGCAGCTCTCCAGGACCTGGGTGGGCCATCCCTGATATACAGTATGTGTCTTCCTTTTCTTTGGTGTGTGTATATCTGCCCATTTGGCATTTTTGTGTTAGTTTGGTGTGACATCGTCCGTACCGTTTGCCATGTGAGGTTTGTCAGTGTCTGCTGTGCTGTTTTGGGAATTGGCATTTTTAAATTCTTGTCCCTATTTTAAAAGCAGTTTGAAGGTTAATATAGCCTTCATTTTTATTAGGGGGTGCATATCTGATGTATACCTGCCCACAAACACCTTGTGTGTGACATCATCCCAGCATATTATCATTGACTGTGTTTGGCTGTGTAGTTCAATACCTAAAAAGCTTCCACAATATACAGGTTTTAATCAGTCTTGCACAAAAACAAAACTTGCTTTTGACTACTTATAATGTATATAATTTAAACGATTTTATAAATGAAACTGATCGATCACCCTAAATAAAAATTGCTGTTGTCAAAATTGTTAGTTGATTCACGTATTTGGATGGTTGCTAACTTTAAATAACCATACTCATACAGAAAAATGATATATGGAAACATATGACAACTACATAATATACGTACTTACATTTTTATGTATTCATTACACATATATTTTTACATTATATATTTTCATACATTTCAAATATATTGTGAGAATATATTTAAATATTGAAAATTGTCTGCTTTTGCATATTTATGACTTGTATGTATATATTTTGAATACATATGTGCTTACATATACAAATTGTACATACATTTAAATATATATTGTTAATTTATGTATTTCGTATATATATGAAATGTAGGTGTTTCCCAAATCCTGATAGTTTTTTAAATAAAATACTGTCACCCACTGCAACCCGTGGCACCACTACACACTTTTCCAAAAGTTATAAAATCTGGCCGCACAGTTTCTGGAATCACATCAAATCTGCTCAAGCTCCTGTTGAGTGATCACATCACCAAGCACTTGTGGGCGTGTACACGCTGGCTATGTATCGGCCTGATATTGGCAGACTCTAGCAGTGAGCTCGTACTGAATTCACAAAGGTGAGTTACTGCGAATAATTCATTGAGAACGTATTTTGGCGTATTCAGATTTGATGCTTTCAAAAAAAAAAAAGAACCAAAACACATCACCAGTCGCCGAATCCAAAGGATCGGAAACTGTGAAGACATGGTTTTTGGGAAGCTGGGAGACCCCGGCAGTACTTTCCCCATTGTAGGACGTCCCATCTTCAGAGACCTGCGTTGCCTGGAACCTGTGTCAGAACAGAGAGCCTAACTGTGCCCTTAGGCGTTTCCACAACTGCGCAATTGTCTAGTTTCATTAACCCAAACTCATATTAATCATTCATGATAACGTATGTCCTTTTCCCCCCCATTTTAAACTCTGACCTGATGTGCTTGAACTTTGACCTTGCTGCTGCATGGCCGTCTACTGCCGCCGCTGACCACCACCCCCCCCAGAGAAAAAGAACGCCATTTCACGTGGTCCTCCAGGATTTAGGTTCGAACCCGGGAACGACAGCTTCAGGTCTTCACTCTGTGTCATTTAATGTGTCAGATGTCGGCACCGACAGCTAGTTTGCTCTGTCGAGTTTGGTCTACGTGTTCTTTGAGTTGGGTCATATGTTTTCCCAGTGCGGTTAAGTCTTCAGCATTTGGTTCAGTGTTTGGTGAGATCCATCAGTTTTTGTGCAGCAGTGCGGAAATTTACCCCACGTGATGAGAAATGTTTGTGAATCGACTAACTAGCTGTACTTACTGAAAATATAAACAAAGGCTTTGCAGATATGTCACTGCTGATCTCCTACTCAAGCGGAAGTGAAGCACCATGATAATCATGTAAATGACCAGTCTATCATCTGTGGGTTTTTTTTGTAGCTCATCTGAACCAATCATTCTCTTTCTTTCCCTCCCTTTTCACCAATTGTGATGCGTCATTTTCATTCAGCCAATGAACCCACAGTGGCCCGCTGCAGCTCCGCCTACAAAAGTTGTCCCAGCATCCTGTGCTGTTGACCTGTCTGTCTGCCATTCCCCCATGTCAGCTGTTCTCTCTCCTTGCAGGCAACCTGAGGATGAGGATGACCCACACTGCATGCTGGCCAGGGGGGGGGCTGGGGGGGTAGAGGGAGTACTGCATATTCACACTCCGCTGCTACCTGTGCAGACCCTACAGAGCGCTATTTGCCTCACAAACCCATCACTGATCAGTCAATGCTTGGACTTATAAAGGGTGTGTTAAGGGTCTTCCCCTTGTTATAACATGGTTCTTGTGATCCAGTTACATGCCTGTGGATGGGATACAGAACGCACTGTGTAGACTAAAGGGGAAAGTGGAAAAGGAGAGGGTTCTGGTCATGTTACAGTGAGGGAGAATTGTTAGCAGGTTGATGTAAGGTTGCACCATGAGAAAAAAAAACCTGCTTCACAGTTCTTATGAGGAAGATACTGTTTCAGGCCACTGCGAGGTCCTCTCTGAACTGTGCCTGTATGTGTGTGTGTGTGTGTGCGCATATGTGTATGTGTGTGTGTGTGTGTGTGCATGTGTGTGTGTGTGTGTGCATATGTGTATGTGTGTGTGTGTGTGTGTGTGTGTGTATGTGTGTGCACATATGTGTATGTGATTATGGCTGAGGAAACGGCTCCCTGTTGTAGTCCCCAGGCTCCACCCCCAGCTCCTCCCCCAAAGATGACCTAACTCTGCTCTGTCATTCGCAGCACACCGGCGCCCCCAAAGTCAGAGGCCCCGGTGGCCCCCGCGGCCCCCGTGGCTCCTGTGGCCCATGTGGCCCCTGTGGCCCCTGTGTCCCCCGTGGCCCCCGTGGCCCCTGCGGGACCCCGTCACCTGTCATTCGCCGCCTCCACAATCTCCACAGCGCTCAGTGCGCAGTCTAGGTACAGCTGTCACTCTCAGTCTCTCACCCCTTCCCTTGATTGGTCAGGAGACAGCTCTGGCCACGCCCTAAAGTGGTCTAGAGACCTGATCTGGGGGCCAGTAGGGCCCATGGCTAAGCAGGGTCTGGGGACGGGCGATGGGTGTGTGTGGAAGGGAGGGGCCAGCTTGTGTGGATGTGAGTGAATATGATGGTGTGAAATGTTTCGATGGAAAAATGTAGCCTGGTCATCACCTGCTAAGAACCGACCACAAAGGGGGTGGGGCAAAGTCAATGGATCTGGGAGGCGCCATTTTTAAAAGGGGTGGGTTAGAACTGGGAAGGAGGAGGAGGAGCCTGAAACCATGTCTCACGACTCTTTTGTTGACTCTCGTTAAAAGAAACAATGTCAGTAAGCCAGGGCCGCCCCCTACCTCTGCACTGGAGGCCCTGCCAATCACTCCCGTCTTCCGCACCAGAAATCTGCCCAAACGAGTGCCCCCCCTGCCCAAGGGGAAGCCCAGGCACCTGAGGTACAGCACGTCTGGACAGACCAACACCGTGACAGACAGTGTGACAGAGAGTGTTACTGACATCATGATGTGATGGACAGTGTAACGAAAACCAGGATGGACAGTTTAACGAACACTGTGACGGACAGTATAACAGACTGTGTAACAGAAAATGTGACAGACAGTGTAACAGACAATGTAACGGACAACGTGATGGACAGTGTAATGGACAGTGTTACAGACAGTGTAATGAAACGTGTGACAGACAGTGTAATGGACAGTGTTACAGACAGTGTAATGAAACGTGTGACAGTGTAACAGACATAGTGGTGTGCAGAGGCACTGGGGGGAGCTGGGATAGTGGAGGGGCGGGGCAGGCCATGCTGGAGGGGGGCGTGGGGTGTGAGGGCCAATCACGTGCCCTGTGAACTGGGCAAAGTACATGTGCTCTACAAACTGTGGTGCACTACAGTGGTTTCGAGTGGAGACCGCCCAGTTCTCCATTACCATACCCAGCTCAAGGTTTAATTGGCTGTCACTGGGAACTTGAATCACCCACAGCTTTAGGCCCTTAGGCCCTCAGTACTGTGGATCTCCAGGGCCAGGAGACCACAGGAGAAGGAAGCCCACAAGCCAGCCGGTGATCTCTGTCCAGCGTTGGTGCGCATATAACCTGGAAACTTATTACTTAAAATCAATGAATCAGACGTTCAGAGTATCCTGTGATCATGTGCTGATTTGAAAGGAACCCACAAGAATGTGCAGAAGATCTTGGACCTCCAGGACTTGGAGCTTGAGAGTGAAGGAGGGATCTGTTGACCTGAGACACCATGGGTTGTTTTTAACTTACAACCTATAACTTCTCAAAGCCAAGAGAAGCATAATCCTGGTGCGTTTTTTTTAAAAGGAGCTTTGCTGTAGGTTATGCATTATGTGTTGGTGAGGCGTGTGTTTCTGATTGGCTCTAAAGTACGGAACAGGAATCAAGGATGACTGTTATTGGGGCAGGCTCACCTGTGAGAGTAAGAAGGGCCTTGTACTGAGCTGAAGGGTCTCACAAAGAGCTATGGTGGTCCTGTGTCTAAGCCAGACTGGAGAGTTTGTTCCTACTAAACACTAAACACATCTTTCACCCACTGCCACTCCCTTCTCACAGTATTAATAAGCCCATAACTAGCCCACCATCTTCCACCATCAATTTTTGTCCATTTGACAGAGCAGCTAACTCCACGTTAGGTGGCCCGGTGTTGTTGATTCACTTGGACTGGGCTTGCTGTGGCACACGGAAACCTCACCAGCCGCGCGGTGCCCGGGGTGTCGGCATCGCCACGGAAACTTGTCTTTTTCTAGGGAAAGGGGCGGGCTATGCGGTGGACTGCAGTTTCGGCGGTGGCATATACGACCCCTTACGCGTCCCTCGCGTAAGGGCGGCGGTGTCTGCTTGTGCCAGGAAGGGGGGTTTGTAGGGGGGGGGGGGGGCGGTGTCACAGTGTTCCTCTATCCCACGCTCACCTCCACCCCTCTGCACGTCATTGCAGAATGCATGACCACAGACAGGAGTGATTAATATCGACGGGGGTGTGCGTGTGCGTGTGTTTGTCTGTTAGTGTGTGTGTGTGTGTGTGTGTTTGTGTTTGGGGGGGGCAGGCAGTGCCATCTGTCCTTGTGTGGGACAGTGGTTGACTCAGTTTACAAGGTGCAGCAGCACTGCTGTGCTTTGTATGGGGCAACGCTCTGAGTGCTCGTCCTGTTCTGTGGAAAATGGATCAAGTCATCCGGCCCGTGATGCTGAGATGCATTTTCGTGACGCTTCACATTTGATTGGTTGATTTTCTGTCCGCATTTTTTGTCTCCTGTTGCCTCCTCTACTCCTTGATATAAGGACTGTTGTGCCCACAAATGTCACAGGAAGGCAATAATTAAAGGTCTTCAAGGATACTTGAGTGAGGGTTTTACATGAAAATGATTGTCAGCGAACATAATCTGATCATTTTTACAGCTGTCAGTGTTTTGCTTAAGTTTAGACATCTCCAGTTTGAAAATATCCTGCTTTCACATTGATGTGAACCCTATTTACTGGTTTTTATTAGACAGATTTGATGTATGTCCTTAATAATATTTATTTTTCATCACCAGTCTGTGTTGAATGAAGTGTTCAATCTCATTAGTCCTCATTAACTAATGCCATTTAAAAAATCTGCCAATGCGTCATTCACCAATGCGTCTTCACGAAAGGTTTGGACAGTAGTGGCACTGAGGATTATATGTTCTCTACAACATACAAAATGTTTCCTTCTCATCAACAATCACAGCATACTGATTTTGGTTTTGTAAAAACATTTCACTGCTTTCGTTTAATCAATCAAATGAATCTCCTGTCAGTCCACTGTTTTGTTTTTGTTGTTTTTTTTTGTTGTTGTTTTTTTTCTTTACATTTTATGTTTTGTGAGTCCGTGGTCCAGCAGCTTATCATGGCAGTCTCCATGCCGACTAACAAAGCTTGTTTGAAGTGCATTCATACTGACTGCATGTGAGTGTGATGTCTGGAGAAGTAGACTCTGGGCTGTCCAGTCTAATGACCCAGGCTGGGTTTTAATGTGAGGCTGACTCCACCACTAGGGTCTGTGGTTGGCCCGTCAGGATGCACTGGTTGCATGTGAAGGTCAAAATTCCTGTTTTTGTTGTTGTTGTTGTTTTTTTTTTTTTTTTTAAATGAAGTCATATGTATGTCAGATGTTCCCCCATACATACATTCTCATAATGCATATACAGTTACAGTGTATGTGGGACAGTGTGTGTGTGCGCACGTGCGACTGTGTGTGTGTGTGTGTGAGTGCATATACATGCCATAATACATCATGGCATGCATATTTATTAATTATTCCACTTTGATGTGATCTAGCGTCTCAGACTATAGCATTCCACACCAGCCCTGTTAGCCAGCCGTTAGCCTGTGTGCTCATTTATAAAGCCTTGCTCCAGTGAACTGGCCTGGGATTAGCTCCAGCGGGCCCATTTGAGTGAGTTAGGAGGGCTGCTAAGACCTGTCAGCATACCTGCACCTCTGCCACACAAGCTCGTCTTTACTGCTCCCAGCAGTACTGTGTGTCCGGTCCCCCCTTTTGGGAGGGGAACGGAAGCAGCCCTCGTAGGGCACCCCGTGGGCCTCTAAGCACTACCCCTCCCCCCCTCTACTCATTTCTGCACCTGAGTTACAGGGGGTAGGGGGTGGGTCACAGAGGGAGTGAAACACACAGACCTTGCAGTGAAGGGCACATTAGAGAGCAACGTGTGTTCCCTATCCCATCACATCAATCAAACCCCCCCCCCTCCCGTCCCGCAGCAGAAGAGCCATATACAGGACCTCTAACGCAGCCTGCAGCCGCTCAAACTGCGCAACTGTCTGGACTGCGCATCCAGCAGCAGTAGCAGTTGTGCCATACACCCCCCCCCAAACCCCCCCATGTAGGAATCACGCAGGGTCTTTGAGTAAGGCTGTCACACACAAAAGAGGCACTCTGTCAGGGTTACTTTGATCTGTTGAGCATGTGCGGTTTTTGCTCAGTAGCACCTCTGAGGAACTGAAGCTTAAATATCTGTGAGTCGTAGCAGAGCTAGTAGCAGGAGCAGCAGACGGCGACTCATATTGAACGACACGAACAACAGACTCAGATTTCAGATTTACAGAGGGCGTTCATTCTTAGGTGAAAGTTCGAAAACATTTTTGAATTGTTTTTGAGTCCTGAACGATCCAATCACGCTGCACGGAAGACTGTGTATGGTTTTTCTGTCTGTTGCGTCCGTTGTGTGTACGTGTGTGTGTCGCCCGGGAGGGGTGAGCCCAGACCTCACAATTAACCGCAAAAACCCCTTTCTCTCTCTTACGTTTTAGCTACAACATGCAGACCTCCAGTTACAGCGCCCAGCATATGTCCCCTACTTCCAGGTACAGACGTGGACTGCCTTACAGCTCCCGCACCTCGAAACGTCCGGGTAGCCCCCCCCCTAGCATAGCGTAACCCCTTCACACTGGAAATAACCCATCTCTCTCTCTCTCTCTCTCTCTCTCTCTCCTTTGTTCTAGCTCAGTTGTGTGATCTAAGGACGATAATCCCGCTTTGATTCTCTCCGTCTAACCTACTGAATTTTAACCCCCCTTCTCCTGTATCTTTTGTATATATATGTAGATATTTATTTATTTCTTCTTTTTTAATCCTGTTTTTTAAATAAAATGATTAAATCCCTTGTTTGAAGCAGGCAGTGGTTGAGGCTCTCTGTTCTAACACTGTGTTTCGAAACCAGGCTGTTTCTCCCTGTGGGTTTTTGCTCATATTAAACACTCTCCCAACCAACCCCCCCCCCCCCCCCCCCCAAAAAGACCCTGCGCCCCCCCCCACTAACCTTTTTGCGCAAACGTGTCTGGGAAGGGGGAGGAGTCCAGGTAAAAACGCGCCAGGGAGGAGGTGGCCCGGAGGTTATCGGCCCCAGGTTTGAGCTGTCACTCACTGTTCTGTGTCCCCCCCCCCCCATGGAAATCTGTCGCCATGGAAATCTGTCTCCATGCAGTCTGTCTCCATGGATACCTGTCATTCCGTGTGTCCCCCTCACGTTTATTGTAGCTCTGTACCAGTAAAGTTTGCCCAAAATCTTTCTACCTGTCCTAAATGTAGTTTTTTTTAAAGTTCCACAATAAAGCACTGTAGTTTATTTTATGTTGGGCATAATCTTAAATATGTCTTAAATATGAATTATATCAGTATGTTAAACCTACACCTTTGACGTTTGCCTGGGGAATGTACGCCTAATGTATATTTCCTTTTTAAGAGAATGCTCTCTGTGAGGGATAGCATGTTCTCAGCCTGCGGTGTGACGGCGACGTGACAGTTTCCTGTCTGTCTCCTCTAGGCCACACCCCCAGGCCCCGCCCATGCAGCACAGCTCCATCCAGATCCCCGTGGGCCCGCCCACAGCCAAGGTGGTCACCACGGCTACCATCAAGCCCGCCGCCTACCCTGCTGCTCCGGGTAGGAACACTAGATGGCGCCGTACAGCACATAATTTACATTCAGTTATTTTATTTGCTTTGCGGCACACTTGGACATGCCAGGCATTGATAAAATTGCTTTCTAAGGGACACTGACATTGTGCATGTCCTCTGATGCTCATAAAAACACGTTTATTTATAATTCAAATTGAGGGATAGAATAAGTCAGCTATTTAAAGTAATCTATTTTGAAATGGTTGATTCTGAAAGCACTGATAGTTTGACCTTGGTGAATATTTTTACATGGAAGAGTGAACTGTTTAGTGGTGTTGACCTTGGGGCGGTATTGACCTTTGGGTGGTGTTGACCTTGGGGTGACGTTGACCTTGGGGCGGTGTTGACCTTCGGGTGGTGTTGACCTTCAGGTTATGGCCTTTAGGTGGTGTTGACCTTGGGGTAGTGTTGACTTTTGGGTGATGTTAACTGCACCTTTTGTGGATTCCAGCTCCAGCTCCACCCCCGGCCCGGGCTCCAGTCCATGCTCCCGCTCCTGCTCCGGTCGTTGGCGGGGACGCCAACAGGCCTCCCTGGATCACCGATGGCAGCTTCGCCCAGAAGTTCGACCCCAGCAAGACCACCACTACCACCACAAAAAAAATCCAGCCCCTGCCCCAGGCTGCCCCGCCTCCCCCGGCCTACATACCCAACCCTTCCCAGGCTCCACATGCCCCATCCCCTGCTTACAACCCGGCCCCGGCCTACAACCCCGCCCCCATCCAATTGCCCCCTGTAGCGCGCGGCGTTGCCCAGAGGGCCGAGCGCTTCGCTGCCAGCAGCCGGACACCGCTCTGTGGAGCCTGCAACAATGTCATCAGGTAACAGCGCCCTCTGTGTGTGGGTGGTTAGAAGTGCACCTACGCTGGAGTCTGCTGCTCTCTACACCCCACATGTGTTGTCTTATAAAATGTCAAGCAGAAATATGTTTAACACAGTGTACATGTGTATGCCTGAAGCCATAGAATACATCACATTAATTCACTTAGATATGATTAAAGCTAAGCATTGCCGTTATACAGCAAGTCTGCTCCTTGGTTATTCCACTTACAAGGGTCAGGTGTGTTCTTGAAGTGAATTTTGGAGAGGGTGTCAGTGTCCTGGTGCTCTCCCCTCCCACAGGGGACCCTTCCTGGTGGCCCTGGGGCGGTCCTGGCACCCCGAGGAGTTTAACTGCAACTACTGCCACACCTCGCTGGCGGACGTCAGCTTCGTGGAGGAGCAGAGTGCCGTGTACTGCGAGACCTGCTACGGGGAGTTCTTCGCCCCAACCTGCTCCCGCTGCAACACCAAGATCATGGGGGTGAGCTGGGCAGGATGCGTCTGCGCATACACCTGCACACACCTGCACACACCTGCACACATACACACATACACGCACACACACGCACACACACGCACACGTGTACACACACACGCACACACACACATACACGCACACACACACACACACGCACATACACAGCCACACACACACACATACACACACACACACACACACATACACACACACACGCACACACACGCACATACACATATACACACACACACGCACACACACGCACACATATACACACACACACGCACACACACGCACATACACGCACACACACACACATACACACACACATACACAGACACACACACATATACACACATACACGCACATACACGCACACACACACACACATACACAGACACACACACATGTACACACACACGCACATACACACACACACACACACACACACACATGCATACACACCCGCACATACATGCATACACACACCCACAGGCACGTGCACAGACACACACATGTACACACACACGCACATACACACACGCACACACACACACTTGCTCTCTGACCCTCACAGCACAATTTTGGAGACACACACATTTCAGCCCCAGCACACATGTACTAATGCAACTGATGTAAATTTCCTCATTAGTTTTGCTCTCAGTCTGAGACTACCACGGTCTCCTTTATCACACCTTACCTCAGGCTGAATAAATCCGAGCTGTGTAGCCATCGTTAGCCCTGCGTGACGGCCTTCGCTAGGCTAACGGGTGACAGGCCGTAACGCTGGCTTTTTCCCCCGCGGTCCACAGGAAGTGATGCACGCCCTGCGGCAGACGTGGCACACCACCTGCTTCGTCTGCGCCGCCTGCGGGAAGCCTTTCGGAAACAGCCTCTTCCACATGGAGGACGGAGAGCCCTACTGCGAAAAAGGTACCCGCCCCCACGCTGCCCGTCCCGGACCAGCCGGCCCCACACTGCCCGTCCCGGACCAGCCGGCCCCACACTGCCCGTCCCGGACCAGCCACCCTCTCCGCCCGTCCCGGACCAGCCACCCCTACACTGCCCGTCCCAGACCAGCCACCCTCGCCGCCCATCCCAGACCAGCCACCCTCTCCGCCCATCCCGGACCAGCCACCCCTACACTGCCCGTCCCAGACCAGCCACCCTCTCCGCCCATCCCAGACCAGCCACCCTCTCCGCCCGTCCCGGACCAGCCACCCCTACACTGCCCGTCCCAGACCAGCCGGCCCCACACTGCCCGTCCCAGACCACCCGCCCCCACACTGCCCATCCCAGACCACCCACCCCCACGCTGCCCGTCCCGGACCAGCCATCCCCTCTGTGTGCCCCTCTCAGTCCACAGATTCTCACACACACTCAGTCACCTAATCCCTGTGTCCCTGTCACTCTGTTACACCAAAGACACTTTTTTAAAGTCCAAAATGGCTTCCAAGATGTTCTGTATGTGCATTGTCGAATAGAAAGTTCCATCACTGGAACTTATTTTTAAAGGGGTTTCAACAGAGAATGGAAGGTGGACCATAAGTCTTAGTGATGAACCATTTCTGGTTACACTGACTCACTGAGAGATTTGGAGTGTGCTTTTATGATCTCGCCGGCCCCCACAGGAAGTATCACAGTCAGAGGGCATTCATGCTTGTGCCACTTCACCACCACAGCGAAGGGGAATGTCCCTCTTGCATTAATTCCAGTTTTACAGTCACTATTGGTGGGCGTTTGTTTTATGGCAGGGTTTAAAGTCTGTTATAGGGTGACATTTAAAGGACCACAATGGAAATAAGCCTGTGGGCTTTATTGTGTTTTTATCCTTTCGATGATTTATGTATCTGGGGCATCTCTGGCTAGAGGGGCCACCTGTATTTTAATAATCAGTAAAGAATTCAATCAGTCAATCAAATCGGTGGCTGTGGAGCGTGTGTGTGTGTGTGTGTGTGTGTGTGTGTGTGCGTTCGGTTGCTCAGCCTCCCTCTGTGTTTCCTCAGACTACGTCGCCCTCTTCAGCACCAAGTGCCACGGCTGCGACTTCCCGGTGGAGGCCGGGGACAAGTTCATCGAGGCCCTCGGTCACACCTGGCACGACACCTGCTTTGTCTGCGCGGTACGTACAGTACTTCCTCCCGTGCACCAGGGGGCAGTGCCACCGTTGCGCCATAGCCAACTGCATGCCAGATAGGTACCGTATCTCCTCTATCGTCAAGGCTATGTTCTGAGTTAAAGGAATGTCATTGGTTTAAGCCAATATGTGTCCGGAGTACTCGTACGTGTTTAGTTAATGGTAGAGGTCATAGTTCAGCTGTTAGTACTGTCGTGTGCAGTCATGATGGGCGTGCTCTGACCAGGTGATCCATCTTGCACAGGTGTGCCACATCAACCTGGAGGGTCAGCCGTTCTACTCCAAGAAGGACAAGCCCTTGTGCAAGAAGCACGCCCATGCCATCAACGTATAGATGCTGCGGGGGCGCTGAAGGGGGGGTCCGGGGGGGGGGGGGGGGGGTCTCTCCTGTACCTCCCAGGCACTGCTTGAGCCTCTCGGGGGGGGGGGGGGGGGGGGGCAGTGTCAGGCAGAACCCCACCACCCCAAATTCACAGGACGACGGCGATGACAACGACGATGATCATGACAGGGTCACAAACAACGAAGACGAACAGGAAAACACTCAAAGAACCGCCCTTAAGTTTAACAGCCCAAGGGACTCTTCTTATTTATTGATGCTGGTAACAATAATGATAATAATGATAATCATAAGAACTTATAATATTGATAGAACTGACTATACCATACATATTGGGTAATTACTGTCACCCTAGAGAGATTTAATTTAATGCAAGCTATATATCTGCGAAACCTCAGTGACAACCAAAATATTTAGGAATGTGCTCCATGGTATATTCAAATGTTTGTTGACTCTTGTCCTTTGAAATTTCTCATTAGCGGATACTTAACTTTGCTTCTGAAAACAAATTCTGTTTTAACTTTGGTTACACCATAGCTCATTCGTTGCATGGCTGCCATTTCTCACCTGTCCAGGTGAGGTTATACACTTGAAACAAGACAAATTCAGCTTGTAATTACATGATATTCAAGGGCTTAGTGAGAAAATTCAGCATTAAGGACATTTATTTCCTGGTTCAAAGCTTGCTGGGAAATTCATAAAAACACTGATTTATCTGGCAAATTGCAATGCTAGTCAGGTCAGGTAAACTCAAAATGTGGCTGCAAACTTGAAAAATATCTATACAAAAATAGTATGCAAAAGTAGATAATAACATGATTATTTAAGCTGCAGACAGATTGTATATATGATTAGTTTAGTTCATCGTGCTTTGATGGAATTCCCACTTCAAGTGGTAATTAATTCAGAAATAGTATATTAAGACACAGAAATATTATATTAAGAAATTGACTAATATATTGACTTACGTGCTGTTTTCACGAGATTACAAAGCTGGAGGCTGAACTTCATATTAACAAGACTATTGTCAGCATTTGTGCATTTGTGAAAAGCAAATGTGCCATTCAGAGTCTTAAACTCTGGATATGTAGTCATTTTAACACTGGAGTGGAGCTTATTTGTTGCATATTTTATTTTTATTTTATTTTTCCAGTACTTCTGTGGCTTCATATCAGCAGCACTGCTTTGTGAATGTCATTTCTGAGCTCTTTAAATCACACAAGGGCTCGGTGTAAGGGAGGCAGTCGGTCGTGGAGAATGGGAGGTCACTGCATGAAAAGTTCTTATTGATATAAGAGAGGGACACTTTCATTAAGGTGTAAATGTAGTTTAAACCTTAATTCAGACACCTTTCATCCTGTTTTAACGCGAAAGAGTGAAAGTTTGTCCATCATAGGCAACCACCACAGGCCAGGAAACCATCATGGGCAAACATTTTATCCTTCAAAATGTTAGACTTAGATTTGTTTCAAAGACCCTGAAAGTACTTTTTATGCATTGCAGTATGCCTTAAATTGTTTAACTTAGGATATTTCCAATGTTAATTTCAGTCTATTTCTGGGTAAAGAGATATTGCAATGGTTTTGATTTGCAGCCAAAACAGGTCCAGCAAACCTCTAAAGATCAGCAGTGCTATCCCTCTCTTGCTGCTTAGCTGGTATTCAGACTGAAAAATGTTGGAATCACAAGCTGGTGTATCATCTTTTTTTTCCTTTTAGAAGTTATTTTATACATTTTTGTACTCTGTGTGTGTGTGTGTGTGTGCGTGTGCGCGTGCGTGCGCGCATGTGTTGGAGTATATTACATGACAGTTTGTTTTGGGAAATTAGTACATTAATACTTGGGAAAACTGTAACTGGAAGAGAGCGGAATAAAGCACAGTGAACATAATCTATTTCATCAAAAACGCTAAAATATACGCATATATTTTTATGAACTGTAAAGGAAATGTAAATGGATAGAACAGGCAGGGACATTAAATTGTTTTAGTAATGTATTTGGACAGCTCCATGCACACATTTTAATCTAGCTGTTTAGTATGCCACCACTAGGGGGCGGTAAAACACCAGCAGGTGGCAGAGGAGCCTCAACCCACAGCTTGTGAGGCCTCATTCTCCTCTTTTTAACATGAAAACCCTTTAAGTGCATGTTACTTACAGAAAACTCTTGAATTAGTTTTCATATCCCATTGCTTTACAGGGGAAAAAATCCTTCCAAGGTCTGACCGTGTAATTAAATTTCTACAATCTATGTATTTGCATTCAGAATTCACACATATTGTGTTCACTTTGGATTTTTGACCCCTTATGTAAAAAATTACAAGTTGCGACTGTGATTACATTCTATATATCAAAATAGCAGTTAATCTTTTGTGGAATCATCTTTTGTGGTGGATTAAGCAGGTTTATCATTTAGCAATTTATTTAATAGATACTAGGTTAATATTTTCAGAAGGGATATTCCATTGTTCAAGGTACTTTAAACCATTGAGTTTGCCTGTGATGATATAGACACATGTAGAATGTTTAGCAGATGCTATCTTCCCTGTTAAGACAGTAGCTAGATAGTAAAATAGCGTGTACTGTGTGCTTTTTGACACCTGAAGGATCATGTCAGTTGAAACCATGCTATGAAAATCAAATTTTAAGGTAAAATAATTCTAGAATTTTCCTAACTTTCATTCAGTGGTAGCTGAGGCACAAGCGCTACCAATCAGATATAAAAGAATACTTATGTATATTCAAAGAGTCAGAGGTAGAATATCAATTTACAATTCTCAAAGAACACAGTCACTCTTCCTTTCTCACACCTATAATTTCTTTCTCCTCTACTCTTGTGTTCTCTTTTTCTCTCTATCTCTTTCTCTGAGTTCAATTCAAACCACTTCACTGTCCATTCCCAACTGTCATTTCCTTTCTTTTGTTGGCTGTTCATTCCATTAAGGTTATCAGTGGCTGCCAATCTGGTGCCGGCCTCTTCCTCCTCCCATCTCGCCATCCCTTGTTCCTTACCCCCAAATTCTCACCCGCTTCGGGTTTCCCCCCCCCTCCTCTGTCTCTCCTCTCAGTTTCATCCCTCTTTCCCTCTACACGCTCTGTAGGGCAGGACGTTCTCACAACACTGACCCGACGTTGTAGCAACCTGACGCCATCGTTCCTCGCGATTGTCAGCCGCGCAGTTCTGCTTCCCGCATAACTTTGGGATTTTGGGACGGCAACACTGCCATCTTCAACCCAAGTTCCAGGCGTACGATACAGTACCCTTTGTGAATTGTGTTTTTCTAGGTGCTCCAGGGCACGAAAGCCCTATCAGTGGCTTCCTTCAGACAGTGAGAGTCGGGTTTCATTGTGGTCCTTCAGGTGCCTGTTTACACAAACCTATTTTTTTTGCACTCCTGTATATTATTACAAAAGAGCCAGATTTATTAGAATGTTTATCGTGTTCTGGTACTGCTTTTTGATTTTTATTTTTTTTTCAGGAATGGGATGAAAAAGTATTTATCATGAATAATGTTTAGAAAAACAGCACAATGGTATAATAGGAGAATAGTATTGATAGTCTAAAAGCTATTGTTGTGGCATGCAGTGACAGCTCTCTTAAGTTTTTATTCATATGTTAGCTTATTTATTGCATTTTTTTAAAAACACTTGCTGAAATGTTTAAAAATATGGCCTTGATTTGATTAATAGTTGTGTTGTTTTTAAACATTTGTCTACGTTTTTTTTTTTTTTTTTGGCATGGACTTGGTTGGAAGCTTAGTAATGTTAAAATTTTGTATCTCACTATTACTGATGAATTTATTTTTGTTTTAGCTGGTCAAAATGAATTTGAAACTATAGAAAACAAGGAGAAACTCCAGATAGTTTTTGAACACAAAGGGTCTTTATCAAACTGGGCTGACTTCTGGTACACAGTTTAGATTCCAGAGCCACAGGGTCTATTAGCGATTAGCGAACATCAAACATACTGTACTAGTTAAAGTACAGTATGTTTGATGTTCTACCTTTAAAGCATTTTTAAAAAGTGGTTTTCTTGTTTTCTTTTCTTTTCCTTTCATTGTATTATATCTGATTGGGCTGGAATCTCAGAAAGCGTTTGTTGTCTTATTAAGCATTTTAGACAGAAACATCTCCTAAGCACTCCCACAGCTCACTTACATGCTTAAACAAAAACAAAAAAAAAAACAAGTGGTATAGAAAAATGTGCACTGAGAGGGACTTGCCACCAGAACTCGGTCCCGGTCGCAGGGTCCGGTTCCCCAGTCTGTGGTAGTGCTCCCAGTGACAGCCCCAGTGCTCTGCGATTCTGGCCGTTTTGGGGCCCCTGGCTCGGGGGGCCACCTTCTCTAGATATGTTTTTGTTCACGAAGAAAACTGCCAAAAGGAACAGGGAAGTGTGATCAGTACGGTAAAGTACAGGAACTGCATCAGTTAATTTTGTGTGACTGTGACAAGTTCTGGGAAGACATACATATGTGTCTTTATCTGGATGAAAAGAAAGAAGGCTTAATTTTTGTTTTTTTATTTTAAATTCATTGGTAAGGACATACAGTCTAGTGAAGGCCTTAATCCTTTTTTTATGCATGTTCTGTTCAATAATACTGTGACCTTAATGTATGCAGATCACCAATAAAGGAGAATAAGGACATTTCTCGCACTCTCTCTCTCTCTCTACACTGTTATGATAATCATATTACCTGTACTGCAGAGTCGCACTGTGGGCCACAGGTCCGTTGAGACGGGTACACAGATGTCATCGATGGCTGTCCTTTCACCACAGCATGTGATTCATCGTCTAGATCTTGATCGTAGGCCTACTAAATTCTTCGGTTCCTATAGTTCTGGGGTTTTCAACCGGTTTTGATCCAGGGACCCCACCCCGCTCGTAGCTAACCTGGGGACACCCATCATAAGTTTAAAAAAGGGCTATATATATATTTTTTTTAAATTGCATATCAAGTCTAGCAAGGGACCCCCTACATTACCTTCAAGGACTCTCAGGGGTCAACGTTGACAACCCTGTTGAAAACCCCAGGCTATAGTTGGCCGGCTCTTGTTCGTCAAAAGTGCGGGTAGGCCTATAGAAAAGTGTTTTGACTTAAGTAAAAGGCACCACTTTAGCGACAAAACTGTGTAGCCTATGTCCTCATTTGAACGCACGATATTTTACACTCCCTCCCATCCACCCTTCTGCCATAGTGCCCAATAGCAGGTACAGGTAATTTGTTAGAACAATATTGGGGGAAAACAAGTAGGCTATGTAATAAACCAAATGAGATAATTATGGCTATACCTGCTGAGATTTCATCGCACCAGAACAAGCGTTCTGGATACATTCCCATGTAAACACGCAGCTGGAGGGTCGGTACTACTCCGCTTATCCGTAGGCTGCTTGTTTTATTCCAACGACTGTTCCAGAATAAACGATAATTGCAAGAAGAATAGGAGGAGGGGGTAAAATTGGGAAAATGTGTGTACATTATCTTGTTGTCCCCTCCCTTTAGAGTTGTGTCTGTGCACTCACACCAGGTGGCGTCTCATGGGTGTCGTAGCGTACTGTAAGCCCCACCACCACCCCTCTGTCGCTCTGGTCTCCTGGGTAATGCCTGGAGCGCACAGACGGCAGTGATTGGAGGGCTTGGTCGGGAATGATCTCGTTTCGCGCAGGGCTGGAATGTTCCCCCTGCGAAAGCTTGGGGAAAAGCAAGCAGTAGCGAGCGAGCGAGCGAGAGAGGGAGAGAGAAAAACAGACGCGGCTAAAGAGCTACAAGCAAGAAAACAAACAAAAAAATAAACAAACAAATATAAATCTGGGAAACTTTATAGAGTCGTTGATGCGGCTGCAAAGAAGATTAACCCAAAAACACATTGATTTGATCTGCGGGGAAGGGATTTTAAAAAATTGATATTGCCACGATATAGGTGAGTCTGAATTCCGGATCTCCGGTTTTCTTTCCGGCTGTGGAAAAAAAAGTTTGTTGTTGTGCTCGATATTTTGTTGTAGCTGGCTTGTTATTTTGGGCCGAACCTGGAGGAGTTTGTTGGAAAAGATGACTGATGTGTTTTACTGATCACATGTGTGTATATCAGTTGTTTTGGTTGATACTAGACGGCACTGTCTAACAAGTTAGTTGAATTACCGATTTCCTTCGGACTTAAAGATCAATCTGCATTGGGGTAATTCACATAGCCTAGTTTACTTTTATGTTGTTTACAATTTAATGTAATGTTGACTGATATCTAGTGTGACACCAAATTGAAACAAAATGCGGTGAATTCGTGGATTTTAATTGGTTTAACTGGGCAAGCAACAACCAAGCTATCGTTGTCTCGCAATCCTACTGTTACATTAGCTATGAAGTTTCATAGGCTAAATGGCTAGCCATTTTGCTATTCACTTTATCTGTTTGCAAAACCACTTGGAGCTTTTGGTTATTTTTTTGCAGTAGCATAAGATCATATTCTCATTTATAAGCATTACACCAAATCAAAACACTACATTTCTGGATTTCTACAATTATGAGAAGTGTCTGTCGGCAGCTAACTAGCTAGTGCGAAGCCTGCGTTGAATCCTTTGGTCTTACTACGCGTCCAGTTACACGTTGCAATTCGTTAATGTTATACACTGTTGCACACGAACGGGTAGTATTCGTTAAATCGAAGCTATGTCCTGACAAATGAACACTTTATTGTTTGTTTTTTGTATTTGTGCAATGTTGATCATGCTGTTGATCAATAGTCTGCGCCGTCGAGGCCCTGTGGCCCATGGCGATTCATGGCGAATGTGTGTTGGAAAGGGCACTACTGGATAGAAGATGGTGGAAGTTCTGCCTACTGAAGTTATTTAGCAGGCAAAATCGTTTACTGCAAACAGTGTCGTCGGCTCAGTCCTTAATCGGGCATCGAGATCACTTGCAATACAGATCAGTTTTCAACTACCAACACTTCGGGCGTGAATCACTGAGCCAGCTGAGATTTTCCATGTTCAAGTGTCACTTGGAAATTTTTGCTGTGTTACTGAGTAGTGAAGTGGTATAAGCCTATATTTTTGGGGGTGATTTTTGTGCGTGTCAAACCAAAAAAAAAAAAAAAAATGGCGCAGGCGAGTTCCACATGAGTTTATTATTTATGTTTCTGTTAATTTAAAAAGACATATTTACCAACTCGCATTATTGACACGGATGCGTCAACACTGCCAGGACATTACAGAGCGTACTATTTGTATCCAGACTGGCAGCCTATCAACCTTTATACAATCTTTAGGCAATTTATTTGGCAACAATTAAATTGGAAAAAGACTGAACTGTAAAAATGCACGCAACAGGTTTTAGCTACATTTTTAGTGGTTTGTTTATCATAGTTCTTGTTTGAGGGATATGATTTTACTATCTGCGCTGCTCTGTTATTTAAGCTTTAAAATGCATTTTCATGCCCTGCTGGTACATCTTAATATACAACATTAAAGTTGTATTTCATCAGCGGTCAATGCACGAGATGCTGTTCTGCTGTATATTGTTGGCACGCTGCGTATTCTTGTGCGCACATTCTAATAGTAATTTCTCACATAAACATTGAATTGATGGAGAGGACATGTTCATTTTTTAAAATATTAATATTTTCAAAAGCAAAACAGAGAAAGACCTTAAAATCACATGTATTTCAGACTTGTACATGGAGGGACAGATGTTGATCCTAAGAAAATGTATGTACTGCAGAATTTTAACATTTTTATTTCCTGTATATTATCCTGATTTAAGCTGGCAAAAGTAAGATTTCCTTGCCTAATATCCCAGCAGTCTGTGCGATCATAATGGGCCGTTTTTATGGATGTTTTTTTCCCCTCACAACTTACGGGGTAGAAAGCTGGGTTTAATTTGGCATGCGTGTGTGTGTGAGAGAAGGAGAGAGAGAGAGCAAGAGAGTCCCCCTTCCACCCCCCCCCCCACCCCCCAAAAGCCACACTGAAGTAAAATAAGGCTGTGATGGAGAGAGGTCAAACACCAGATGGAAATATTGAATGTGAAACTGTCTGGGGTTTGAGAAGGCTGCAGAAAGTGAGGGATGAGATGAAAAGTAGAGGGGGGCGGGGGGAAGAAAAGAAAAAAAGAAAAAAGGAGAAATGAAATATAAAGGCTAACATTAAACATATGTCAGACAGCTGTGCATTCCATGGCTTACTCGGGACTCTCCGTTACAAAAATAACACCGCGGAATATCTGGGAGTCAGAGCTCGAGAAGGGGGGGGGGGCGGGGGGGAGTTCGAAAAGGGGGCTAGGGGGTGAGGCCCGTTTCAGGTATTCCAACACGAATAGGCCAGTCGGAGATTATTATTATAGCCTTGATTTAGGGGGACCGTTCGTCTTAATCGAGCCCGAGTCTACTGTATATGGACCCTTTCTGCTCACTTAGTTTCAATTAGCGACCGCCGCGTCTGATTACCTCGGTCGTTTGTGTCCGGGTGATTGGTGTGAGTGCTGCTACCCCCGGGCTCTTGAGATTGCGGTGATTGATCGCCCCGAGTTACGTTATTGCCTGCAGTACGCGGAGGTGTAATTGCCGTGGGGGCATAATTTCTGCTAAAAGGTGACCCAAGGTGGGGTGGGGGGGGGTGGGGTGCGGCAGTTGGATAGTTGGCAAATGGGGCATAATTCAGCCCTGATATACTCCCAAGAAGCCACAGTCTGACTGAGGTCCCCGATAAAGATAGACCTGAAGCCTGTTAGGCTAAAGAAAGATAAATATGCCATTAAAAGAGGGAACAAGGTTTAGGGTTGCATCTGTTGATCTTATTTGCTGTTGCTATGACACCACTGCTACTGCTGGCTGCTTTCTGTGAGAGGGGGTTTGGGTGGGGTTTTTTTGGAGGGGGGGACTGTTCCAGCTTACTTAGTTCATCTCATGACCTCACATTTCTTTTTTCGGCTTTTTGGGAACGTTAATAGCACGGACACTCTTCGTTTGTTTACTTTTCTTGTGTCTAAAAATAGGAGGGTATTCAGAATAACTCGAGGAATGAAAAAAAAATTCTGGGTACATCAAGGTTGCCCTTCCAAGTGACCATTAACCTTGTAATTTAAATAAAGAAATCCAGTTTTCTCAAGGTGCTAGTTTATATGGACGGTGCACAATAATAGCATTTCTGTAAATGTGCCAGAGTTATGCTAAAAAGGTGCCTAATTTAGCCTAAATTAGCTTCTCTCCTTTTTTCACATGCATCTTTACACTAAGTCACAGTTTGGACATCTGCAAAAATTGTGGCTTTTAAGTGGTGTGTGGAGTTTCTGTGGGCGATCGTCCCAGCTTCTGCCTTACTCTTGTGTGTTCTGTACTGTTTGCGTCGGGCAAGACAAGTGTGGCGTTATATTTCAAACGCAAGCTCATTTGTGGCGGTGAAGTCGCTGTGAGCGACCTTGTTTCTTTAAAATCTCCTGTTACTGGAGGGGGGGGGGGTTGTCGTGCTAAATAGCTTTTGTAGGAAGTATTATGTGCCGCCAATCTCGGTTCACTTCACAGGTGTATGCTGGTGGTCTAAATGCTATTTATAATCCAGTGAATAGGTTTCCAAGTTAAAGGCAGAATTCATTTCTTTTCACTGCAGAAAACGTGCTTTTGTGTTATCCTCTGTACAAGCTCAAATATAGCCTTCGGAATAGCTGTGTAGGCCCCTGGATTGTATATTTGTTGAAAGGCCTTTGGAAAGGGAAAAAATCAGGCTAGGAAAGCTCAAATTACTTAATATGTCAAAATACCCTCACCGCTAGCACAGGTATAGTGCTCTCTGGTTTCCACTATAGCTCACAGGTGTGTTACAATTCCTTACCTACCTTCAGGAAAGCCTGGGGAAGCTTTTACCTTCCAGCTGTGGGGAAAAAAATCTGCCATTTACACACCTGCGCTTTTTAAAAAGAAAAAGTAAAATATTAACGCTGTAGGTTACCGGTTGATAATTGATATAGGCAATAGCATATTTGGTCCGTCTGAAATGGACTTAAAGCTCTTCGTCTAGTTTAGTGATAGACATCGTCGGAGAGGCTCTTAAATCGCTGCACTTTATCATAATTGCAGTAGCTTTTTAATCTCATACCCCCGTACTTTAGCAGTAGTGTAGAATCTCCCTGAAGGGGAAGAAGGACTGACATTGACCTCATTTGTGGCTTTTTTAATTTCGAAGAGTATCAACTCACTGTACGTTTTGCCCCCCCACGGCAGTCTGTAAAATTCTAATCTAAAGCAATTTCTTAAATTGCGGTCACTTGTCAAACTTTGAACTTGGGTATGCAACAGGCTAATTAAACTACTCGCTACAGATTCACTGGTGGGTTTTCTTGTGCAGAAGTAAGCTGGTGTAATGTTCGGTGTTATTGCTTTTATGTAGTTTATTGTGAAACGGGATTTTGAGAGTTTTTTTTTCTAGAGTTCTCGGTGTTGTTGGAAAGCGAAGGACGGCGTTGTGGGGCTGGAGCCGGCACCTGAAGCGCTCGTACAAAGAGAGATTTTTTTTTCCCGAGTGGCTCACACACACACACACACACAAACACACACACACACACAGGCACACACACACACGGCGCGGTCATGTGACCCCCACCGAAGGCGCGCTCGGGCGTACTTGTTTTCGGACGTTTGCCGTCGGCGTCCGCGAGGTGTGAGGGGCTCTGTGTGTGCGGCGCGGGGACTTCCTGTGATCTCGCTCCGAAGGGCCCGTCGGGTCGCCGCGTCGCTGCGGCGGCTAACGGCGGCTAATTAAACCGTTTTAACGATCTGTCAGCGCAGCCCGGAGACCCACGTGCCCCAGAAACGGCGCGATAGATTACAGTGAGGTAACACAAAGGAACACACACACACACACATACGTGTACACACACGCGCACGCGCACACACACACACACACACACACAAATACGTGTACACACACGCGCACGCACACACACACACACATGCGTGTACACACACGCGCACGCACACACACACACACACACGCGCATACGTGTACACACACGTGCACACAAGCGCACGCACACACACATGTACGTGCACGCACACACACACACGCATGTGCGTACACACACACATACGCACTCACACACATGCACACACACGTACGCACACACACTGACGCACTCACGCGCACGTACGCACAACTGAAGCTGTGGTTTGGGCTTGTGTGATTTTCCTAGTTTCCGAATATTTAAAAAGTTAAGCACGCTCCCCTGCCTCCGTGCTTACAGCAGCAGTAACGGCGAAAAAGTCCAAAAAAAAATGTTCAGCTTCAGGCGAGGGATTGAATTGCCTTGGAAGTCTCGCTCTTTTATTTTCCTTTCTCCCTCTTTCCCCCTCTCTCTCTCTCTTTCCCTGGCAAGGTAGCCTTGGAGAGATGGTTGAGGAGGAGGAGGTGGAGGAATGGGGGGAGGGGGGGATGGGGGAGGAGGAGAGGAGAGGCGCGTGTATCGGGTTTCAGGCCCTTGCGCTCCTGTCTGCTGGGTAGCCCTGGCCTGGAGACAGTGTGGCTGAGTCTGGGAGAGTGCAATCACAGAGCCCGCCATACATCCCCTCACTCTCAGGCGTGGGGCGTGGGGAGGAGGGGGGGTATGAAAGCAGAGTGCTTACAAACGTGTGTAAATTTAACCACTCGCTGCTGGACGCGTAAAGAGACCGGCTCGGTGAAGTCGATCGGGGGGTGTGGGGGGGGGGGCCCAGGCCGAGTGAGAGAGCACCAGCGTGGTACAATGAGGCTTTTTGACAAAGCAGCGCTTTTACCGTTCTGCTCTGCTCCCCTTTCTTCTGTTTCTCTTTACTTTTTTACTCCTTTTCTCTCTTTCTCCACTTCGCTCCCTCTCTCACAAATTCAGATTCAGAGTTCTTTGTTGGCAGGAAGTAGGCTTACGCTTGTGAGCGCTGCCCAAGTGTCGAGGAGTGCCACTGGACTTGAAAGTAGATGCATGATGATCAGTGAATTTGATTAAATGATGTAAACAAAATCTATGATCGTTATATTTATGAAAGGGACAATAACCAATGTCAACAGTTCAATTCTGATAGGCTTTTTTGGCATGACCATTCATAGTTTTGCCAAAGTAATTGTTTGCATAGACTGTAAAACAACAGTCAACAGCAATAACTATATGAGCAATTAGCGTATGCTAATGATTGGTACCT
Organism: Anguilla pacifica; assembly: GCA_039654925.1. Classification (NCBI taxonomy): domain Eukaryota; kingdom Metazoa; phylum Chordata; class Actinopteri; order Anguilliformes; family Anguillidae; genus Anguilla; species Anguilla pacifica. Next base: position 6,117,381 of record CM077301.1, on the reverse strand, counting down.
TAATAATAAAGGTTTGGTGGGTTATAAATATAAATAACCACAAATCCTGCAGTACATACACAACTTTCCTTGGTGCAGTTTTCCTTCTCTGTCACTTTTTCTCTGTAAAAATGGAACAATATTGCACAGTCTGCTAAATATCCAGAAATTATATGGGCGTTTTACATGATGGGTTGCAAACCCTTTTTCCATATGTATAATGGTCCTCGTGGAATAAAAAGTTGCTGCCCACTTTTTGCATCGATCTGCTTTATATACAGATGAGGCCCGGGTGCATAATGTAGAGTTGGAGCAGGTTAATGTGGACGGAAGGAGACCTAAGATGGTGGGATGGGAACCGAGAGATTTTTATCATTTAATGGAGAAAGTGGAAAGGTCAGGACTCGTGTTTACCTCCTTATGAATTTTAAACAGAGTGCTTGCAGTCTTAAGGAGTAGCCTCGCCTTAGCCTACACAAAGATGAAGTGGATTGAATGGTAAATGGACTGCATTTATATAGCGCTTTTATCCAAAGCGCTTTACAATTGATGCCTCGCATTCACCAGAGCAATTAGGGGTTAGATGTCTTGCTCAGGGACACTTTGACATGCCCAGGGCGGGGGATCGAACCGGCAATCCTCCGACTGCCAGACAAGCGCTCTTCCCTCCTGAGCTGTGTCGCCCCAGTGCACTGAAGCCGATCAGTAGGCAAGCTTAAATGTGTTTCTGGGACAGTATATGATTTTTGGCCATGGTACTACCCTTTGGTTATTGTTGAAATTTTCGATTTTCAACTGAGTGGCAGTGATGTAGGCTACGCCTGGACCTCGCGAGTCGTGATGCCAGTCCAGCCGACTGCAGCTAGCTGTCGAGTAGGTGCGGTGTTCAGAAGGTTTCACGTCTTTTGGTGGATAGTTACATCTACCTTGCTAATACAGCTTTTACCGTTGCATTTTTTTCAAATTTTACTGAAAGAGAGCTGGGAGCTGTCAGTGCTCAATAGCTGGCAGATGATGAAGCCAAACTTAGTCTGTGAGAGTCTAGCTGGGACAGCTTCTTCCCAGGAATTTGTTGCCAAGTGAATTTTAAAGGTGGGCTGTGATTTTGACAAGTCTGGCAAAGCTGGGATTCATGCCATGATGGTCTGTTTCTACCCCCTCCCTCCCCCTGCTCAAGGAGTTTTTCACACACACACACACGCACAAGCTCACACTCACACACACACACACACACACACACACACGCACATGCACATACATATGTTTGCCTGGTTCCTTCTTGAAGTAAGGACGTCAGAACTAAGTCCGCCAAGTCATACCACCCAGTCTGCTTGAGACTAGTTGCTGCATTTCTACCTCTGATTCATTTAGAGCTGTCACAAGTTTCCCATTGAGTGGAAATGTTTGCATCTTGTGGAAATGTTTACATCTGTTGGAAACAGACACAGAAGGAGATTACTAATCCTCTCTGAATGGATTCATTTACATTTGTGCGAACAAAGCTATTGGCGAGCAATGTATGGAATCCCACTCACTGGGCCTCATTCACAAAACTTTTCTTAAGTTATTCTTACTATTGTTCTTAATAATGTTCCTGTGAAAAACCAATATGGGATTCATGACACATGTGCAGACCTTTGTTTCTGTGCGTATCCCAGGTGTGTGAGATGATGAATGCTGACTGTTTGTAAATTTTATGCACCATCCTGTTCATGCGATTAGCATAAGGAAACAGCCATGAACAGTAGTACAGATAAGAAAAAAATTGCTGAACGCTGAAATGTTCATGGAAACGTTCTTACGTACGGTTTACGGTAAGATGTGATCGTACGCACGTTTCGTGAATGAGGCCCACTGACTTTGCGCTTCTGAAATTAAGAACAAGCTGCTTTGTTAGCCAGATCGTAGCTCATCAAGCTGCCTTTTGGAAATGGAAACCCAGCTAATGCGGTGTGCAGCTATTCGGGTTTTGACTCTGGGATTAGACGCGTGCCTGGTCCCGTCAGAGAGAGCCGTCACCCGCCCCGTTGTTGTTTGACGGGCGGCCTTTTGCGCCCGTCAGCACGAAGCTCGGCGTTTGCCGTTCGGTGGGCGGGGTCCGCGCGGGGCGCCCGCGGTCCTGTCGTCAGGCCGCGCGAGGACGTCCCTTTTGTTGGGCCTGTGTGACGAGCCGCTCTTTTTAGCGCTGCTGCGTAGGCCCCAAAGCCCTTTTTTTCCTTTTCAACACGCTGATCGCGTGGTCGTGGCTTAGCGAATACCTGCTCCCCTTTTTAGGCTGGGCCGCAACAGCGGGGGGCCAGCCCTACAAACGCAAATGTCTGTGACTGACTGAGTGGCTGAGTGATGAAGTTACACCATTGGTCGGCCGGTCCAGCCATATACTAGGTTTTGACCTGGTCTTGTTTCTTCTGCTTTTTCACGTTCGGTTTGGTGCGTAAGCTTGCTTGAACGACGACCGAAGTTCACGTTTGCAATCCTGGGAAGCTGGCCATGGAGAAATTTTATGTGTTTGTTTCATTATTCTTTTTATGAGCTAACTGTTGCCTCCACTAGTACTTGTATTTGTCATTCCTCCTTAGCTTCTTTCCTCAGGAGAGTTCCTGAAGTTGGCATGGTGTAGTTCATCTGTCATAGTGAGGATTGACCCATTGCGGTTTGTGTATTATATAGCCTGTTTTTTTTTTCTTCTTTTTTTTAACCTGGCAGGACCATGGGATGGTCTACCAGACTGCTAAACTATGTTAAACTACTAGATTTGCCAAACTAAGCTGCAGAAACTAAGCCAAGCCAGGCCTTCTAGCTTTTCTAGGGCAAAAATGGCACAGTCATATCACTGACAACAGTGTAATGGCAGTGTAGTGTAATGGGTCAGAGGCTGGTATTGTGACCTAAAAATCACAGGTTCAATACATGGGTAGGACACTGCTGTTGTACCCTTGAGCAAGGTACTTAACCTGCATTGCTTCAGTATATACCCAGCTGTGTAAATGGATACAATGCAAATGCTATGTAAAAAGTTGTGTAAGTTGTTCTGGATAAGAGCGTCTACTAAATGCCTGTAATATAATGTAATGCAATAGTTCAGAGTGCATGTACATATACTTTATTTTTTAAACTCTAAAAATCACATGCACCTACTGGCCACTTCATTAGGTGACAGGAGTGGCATCCGGTGTGGTCTTCTGCTGCTGTAGCCCATCTGCTTCAAGGTTTGACGTGGTGTGCGTTCAGAGATGCTCTTCTGCATACCTCGGTTGTAACGAGTGGTTTTTTGAGTTACTGTTGCCTTTCTATCAGCTTGAACCAGTCTGGCCATTCTCCTCTGACCTCAGAGAATTGCCGCTCATTGGATATTTTCTCTTTTTCGGACCATTCTCTGTAAACCCTAGAGATGGCTGTGCGTGAAAATCCCAGTAGATCAGCAGTTTCTGAAATACTCAAACCAGCCCATCTGGCTCCAACAACCATGCCACATTCAAAGTCACTTAAATCGCCTTTCTTCCCCATTCTGATGCTTGGTTTGAACTCCAGCAGATCGTCTTGACCATGTCTACATGCCTAAATGCATTGAGTTGCTGCCACGTGATTGGCTGATTAGATTTTTGCGTTAACGGGTGCAGTTTGCAGATGAACAGGTGTACCTAATGAAGTGGCCGGTGAGTGTACATGCGAAAGTAAAGAGTGCTGGAGATTTCAGGAGAGTACTACAGCCTGTTGGAGTCTGTGGTCTAAATAAGGGAAATGCCAGTGTTGTTTACCGCTGCAAATCCAGTGCTTTCAGGTCTGGGGTTCCTCCATTTGGGCTCTGAAATAAATCCAGTGATTTTGACAGGCTTACGATGTCCCAAGTAACTTGTTCGGACAAAGAAAATCATGATTTTTCTGTGGGCTGGTGGTGGAGTGTGAATTGATAGCTCACTAAATCATCTGTTTCTGTCTCACACACACATTAGCTGCACTCTGTACATGACATTTCAATGAGTGCATAGGAAAGATTTAAATTAATCAGTGAATCATTTCCATGTAATTGCTTTTGAAATATTCCCTGTAGCCTAAATATTAATATTAAATTCATGTATGTAGTATATAATATACACACACATAAATGTGTATTATATATGGGCAGAATCTTTTTGCCAAACGTTAATGAAATTCATAAGTTATAGTTTATAGTAGCTTATATACAACTATTTTATAGCCTGTGTGGCCTAATTAATGAGCCCTTAGCTCTCTCAGGCGAGAGTTATATTTAATTTAATTCAGAGACTTTTTTTTAGGGCCGCTCCTCAGTTGGAGGTCAGTCAAGCGAGATATCCTTCTTCTTGTTATGTGTCAAAGAAAAAAATTTGGCGTCTCTGGCCGCGAACGATATCCTGAGCCTGTCCGTCAGTCGGCGGGTACCGGGCGTGAGATCCGTCAAGCTGTCAGGCTCCCTGTTTGCTGAAGGGGAAAAGCAAACAAGAGAAAGACAGCAGAGATGATTTGTGGATCCAGGTGCCTGACAGCCAATGGTGACGGACGGCTTCTCACTCACTCCTACCCCCTCTTTCTTTCCTCACTCCCTCCGTCCCTCCCTCCTTCCGTCCATTCCCCGCTCTTTCATCCACCTCCCTTCTGTTTGTTTTTGTTCTTCGCGGTAACCTTTCTTTCTCGCGTGCGGCCTTGCCAAGAAACGTCACAGGACTTTTACCGTTTGGGGGGGGGGGGGTAACAGTCAAATGAGAGCCGGAGAGTCTGAATTACGGACTCAGTCTCACTGGCAGCTTGCCGAATCGGAGCGCAGTGACATTTACGTTACCGTGAACAAAGACACCGTGTTAACGGGCCAAGGACAAGAAAACAAAAAGAATACACGTGTATGTGTCTCTGACTAATATTTTTGGAATGTTTGGTGGTTTAAAAAGGACACCTGTAACTCTGGTTTTACCTGAAGGAGTTTTGTTCTTGAAGAAGGGAATCGCGGATTATTAGAAGTAACTGGAATAATTTTTGGATGTTTGGCGTTATAAAATCCGGACGCTTGACAGACCCTTTTTTGTATTCACGCTCTTCAGTTTGCCTTGTTAAAGCCTGTGATCTCAGTACCGGCCACGCAGCTTCAACACCATCGGACTCCATTTTGGCTCTCAGCGCTGGCGGCTTCGTTTAGTAGTCAGTCATTGGTGGTTGAGTTCAGCCTGTGAGGCTGAATTAAGGGTTAAATGCATGTCTGTTCCAATACCGCAAAGTCCTGGTGAACCACCGCAGGAGTCCTCAGCTGTAGCTTGATCACCCTTCATTACAAGAAGTCCTCTCTTCTTCCTCCCTCCCGCAATCTCTCTCTTGCTTTCTTTCTGTTTCACTTTTTCTTTCCCCCTTTCAAATTCAAATTGAAATATGCTTTATCAGCATGATGAAACAGCTCGCCATTAAAATACATATTGACATACCCCCCCCCCCCCAGGAAAACATAACAGTCCCTGCCCTTTTATACACATGCAAACTCACACACACACACACACACCACACACACAATATTCTGTTGCTCTCATTTTTTCTCTGACACGCTATTACTCTGTGTCTCTGTGTCTGTGAACATGCTTGTGTTTGCTCGTGTGTGTGTGTGTTTGTGCCTTCTTGTGTTTACCTGTGCATGCGTGTGTGGGCTTGTATTTGCTTGTGTATGTGTGTGTGTGTGTGTGTGTGCGCGCATTTGTGTGTGCATGTGTGAGTGCGTGTATGAATTTGTGTGCTTGTGTGTGTGTGTGAGAGAGTGTGTGTGTGAGTGCATGTGCGTGCGTGAGAGTGCGTGAGTGCGTGTGTGTGAGTGTGTGCCTGCTTGTGTGTACTTGTGAGGGCATGTGTGTGAGTGTGTGTGTGTGCTTGTGTGTGTGTGTGAGAGAGAGTGTGTGTGTGAGTGCGTGTGCGTGCGTGAGAGTGCGTGTGTGTGAGTGTGTCCCTGCTTGTGTGTACTTGTGAGGGCGTGTGTGTGTGTGCTTGTGTGTGTGTGTGTGTGTGAGAGAGAGTGTGTGTGTGAGTGCGTGTGCATGCGTGAGAGTGCGTGAGTGCGTGTGTGTGAGTGTGTCCCTGCTTGTGTGTACTTGTGAGGGCATGTGTGTGTGTGCGTGTGTGTGTGTGCGTGTGCGCTTGCATGAGTTTGTGAGAGTTGACCGTTGAGAGAGAAGCCGCGTCATGACCCCGCTCGCTGTACCATGTGGCCCCTCCTGGGGCAGTCCAGGCCCTTGGCCTTTGTAGAGGCCCCGCAGACTCCTGGGGCCTCCGGCGCTGGGGCCCTGTGTGGAAGTCAGTTGGCTGTGTAATGTGTTGCAGATGTGCTCTCGCACAGACAGGCTCCTGTTCCCCCTCCACAGGCAGGTATATCAGGGCTCTGTAGACAGACAGGCTCCTGTTCCCTCTCCACAGGTTGGTATATCAGGGCCCCAGTTCCCCCTCCACAGGCAGGTATATCAGGGCTCTGTAGACAGACAGGCTCCTGTTCCCCCTCCACAGGCAGGTATATCAGGGCTCTGTAGACAGACAGGCTCCTGTTCCCCCTCCACAGGCAGGTATATCAGGGCTCTGTAGACAGACAGGCTCCTGTTCCCCCTCCACTGGCAGGTATATCAGGGCTCTGTAGACAGACAGGCTCCTGTTCCCCCTCCACAGGCAGGTATATCAGGGCTCTGTAGACAGACAGGCTCCTGTTCCCCCTCCACAGGCAGGTATATCAGGGCTCTGTAGACAGTCAGGCTCCTGTTCCCCCTCCACTGGCAGGTATATCAGGGCTCTGTAGACAGACAGGCTCCTGTTCCCCCTCCACTGGCAGGTATATCAGGGCTCTGTAGACAGACAGGCTCCTGTTCCCCCTCCACTGGCAGGTATATCAGGGCTCTGTAGACAGACAGGCTCCTGTTCCCCCTCCACTGGCAGGTATATCAGGGCTCTGTAGACAGACAGGCTCCTGTTCCCCCTCCACAGGCAGGTATATCAGGGCTCTGTAGACAGACAGGCTCCTGTTCCCCCTCCACAGGCAGGTATATCAGGGCTCTGTAGACAGACAGGCTCCTGTTCCCCCTCCACAGGCAGGTATATCAGGGCTCTGTAGACAGACAGGCTCCTGTTCCCCCTCCGCAGGGAGGTATATCAGGGCTCTGTAGACAGACAGGCTCCTGTTCCCCCTCCGCAGGGAGGTATATCAGGGCTCTGTAGACAGACAGGCTCCTGTTCCCCCTCCACTGGCAGGTATATCAGGGCTCTGTAGACAGACAGGCTCCTGTTCCCCCTCCACAGGCAGGTATATCAGGGCTCTGTAGGTAACTTTACCCGTTACTCCTAAAATGGGATAGCTTGTATGGCTGAGGTTATGACTGATTTTGTGTAGGATTAGAAAAAATGTATATAATTTTGGAATTAGTTTTTTTTGTTTGTTTGTTTTGTTTTATAAAGCATAGCAGCGATAATCTTTGGAAAAAAAGCCAGTCCTAGTTGTACGGCAAAGTCTTTCATAGCCTCCTCCCGCATAAGTAGCCGAGGAGGGAAATACCACTTCACTGCATCGTTTACACGCCATGGGGTCAGGTGATTTAAATAAACTGTCCTGTCTCAGATATCAGTTATTAAGCGCTGGATCGGCCCGGCACAGGCGCGTTGCATCACCGAGAATCCCACAGCAGCCGGTCTTACATGCCAATCGAGTCACGTCTATGGTTTGTGCCATAGCATTCAGTGTATTAGGTACTAACACTAGATGCCATTCTGCAGCAAGGAAGTGACCTTCATTACCATTTGAAGCTGCTGTTTTTGTGAAGCTACTGGGCTGTATTGTGGGCAGCACATGTAATATAATACCCTTCTTTACCCCCTGGGTAGGGTTTTTGTGAAGGACGGCATTGCCTTTATTTTCACAGGTGTGAGAAAAGCGCTTTGAGGTATTTAAGGAAGTATGAAGTAAATCCTAATTAGAGACTCCCACTGGTAGGGCTTCCCCCCCCCCGTAAATATCAGGACCATTTCAAAAAGCTTCTGTGTGACAAACGCCCTTAAGGGTGAGAGCCGATTATTGCATCACTCGTTTGCATTTGCATAGCAACCTTAAGCCCCGCCCATTAACGACCGACCACACAGACCCCGCCTTGCGCTGTAGAACGCCGCTCGGGGCGGCGAAGGGATGGCATGCCGTGGGGCCTCGCCGTTGGCAACGCACCTGGCGCTCACCTGCGAACCGAGGACCAATCATTTGGCTGCTTTCGCGGCTGCATTTAAAAAAAAAACAAAAAAAAAAAAACCAAATCCCAGCTCTGATTGGTCCTTATCTGCTGCCGTCGTCCAGGTGTGAGGTGTGAGTTCTTAGCATGGAACTGAATGAGGGGCATGAAATCGATCTGGTCGTGTCGTCTCAGTTCAAACCAAAAAAAACCTGCGGACCTCTGCCAAACAAGCAAAGTCCTTGTTCGTTTTTTCAGGGTGAGATTAAAGCACCGGAAAAGCATGAAGGGATTTCAATCCTCTCTCAAATCTCCCTCTCAAAACCTGCTTGTGTACAAGCAGGACGCGTCCTGATCCGTTTACGTTCAGCGCCATTGATCGTGCAAATATATTTATGAAAAAGGGAGCACTTCCTGTCTGGAGCCCAGATGGAAAGTCGCGTCGTGAACGCAGGCTTCCTCCCGCTCGCCCTTCAGCGGCGGGCCGCCGCGTCACCCGGAGCTCGCGTCGTCTGGCGCGGCGATCGCTAATTTACGCTCCACGAAATGACACGTTTCTGCGCAAACCTCGTCTGATGGCGAGGCTCGAGCGTTCACCGGAGGCCGCGTGGGGGGGGGAGAGAGAGAGAGAGAGCGCCAAACCTCCTCCTTCTCCTCTGTGTGGCCCGCGACACATACAAACATACGGATGGGGGGAGTGAAAAAGCGGAGAGAGGAGGAGGAGGAAGGAGAAGGAAGGAGAGGAGGACATGGGCGTGGAGACGTTGAGGGTGTGTGGAGGAGTGGAAAGGGGGATGAAGGAAGGAGGTGGTGTGGGGGTTAAGGCAGCGGGAGGGGGGTGAAGGAGAGACGGGAGGAAATGAGGAAGGAGCAGTGGAACGAGGGAGGGACGGAGAGATGATGGAGAACAAGAGAGGGGGAAGTGATGGAGAAGAGGGGGATCAACGACAAGAGAAAAGAGGAGTGCGAAAGAAGAGGGGGGGAGAAAGAGAAAGCTGTGAATCAGCTGGCTTTGTGAATGGAACTGAGGAAGGACCCCCCTGCCCCGCCCCAAGCCCAGCGAGTTCCCACACACCTCTGTGAACTCAGCTACCCCCCCCCCCCCAACTCCCCTGTTCACGGCCTTTAATTTCAATTAGCTACGGCTGATCGTTCACTTTGATCGCGTTAGCGACCCCCCCCCCCCCCCCCGAGGCCCCCCTCCCCCCGAACGATATCCGTGCCCCCCCGGCCCGTATTCGTGCCCCCCTCTCCCCGTTCTGTTGGTTTTGCTAAACCCGGCGGATTTAGCGGCTGAGATCGAATCTTCAGACGCTCGATTTCCACTTCCTGTGCGGCCTCCGTCTTTCATGGACGCCGCGTGCGCGAGAAACTGTGTCCCTGCGCCGTTTTTATTTTTTTTTTCTGCGGAGTTAGTTTAGCCGGACAGTTTTGGAAGTCGCCTCTTTTGAGATCGTGCGGCTGCTGCCGATTCTCTTTTGGACGGAAAGCGCGTTATGTAATGTCAGAAAGGGGTTACACAACTAACTGCGCTCTGCTTCCAGGAAAATAAGCACTCTGCAGAAATTGTGCTTTCACAGAGCAGGACGGGAGATTTGCATCGTCTGAGTGTCGGCCGCACTGCTTCTGTACCGGCACGTAGAGACAGAGCTGCTGTGAATGGGTAGCTGTTAGCTTCTGTCCAGTAAAGTAAAATTTTGAAGTCAGCGTATAAATATGTCATCATCTGAACTTGTGGATAGTGTACTAAAACTGCTTAGTGAAGTTTTCACTCATGTTGACAACTCTATTCCTGAGTTTGCTTACTACCTGGCTCAGTACGTTGCCTTGTGTTTTACATGAAACTGTGAGTCAGGCTTAATTAACAGGCAGCAATGAATTTATTATTAGTATTCATAGTAAAGTGAATATATGCTACGTATAGACCAATTATAAATGAAATCAGCATTGATTTGATTATATGGTGAAGAGGTCATTACTTTTTTTTCTGGGAGTACTTTTCAAGTTAACAACCAGAACTTGATGACGATAACAGTTTTTTTTTTTGTTTGTTTGTTTTTTTGTTGACATTTTGTTCTACAGTGATAATATTACGTTTGAATATTTAGCACTTTTTTACATACGTTGGCTTTGCTCTCCCTCCCTCCCTCCCTCCCTCTCTCCCCCCCTTCCCCCTCTCTCTCTCTCTCTTTCTCTCTTTCTCTCCTTTCCTCCCTCCCTTCCTCTCTCTCCCCCTCCCTCCCTCTCTCTCTCTCCCCCTTCCCCCCTCTCTCTCTCTTTCTCTCTTTCTCTCCTTTCCTCCTTTCCTTCCTCTCTCTCTCCCCTTCCCTCCCTCCTTCCCTGCCCCCCCCTCCCTCTCTCTCCCTCCCTCCCTGCTGTGCTGGCTCGGTCTCCCTGGAGCTGAGCTTTGCGCGGCGACAGCAGCCCAACCTCAGAGTATTCCTGTGTACAGTGAGGGCTGTAAAAATAGACCGCGCGGTTAAAGCTCCAATTATCGGCTGCACCCTTGAGTGACCCTGGCCTTCCTCCTCCTCCTCCTCCTCCTCCAGGACGGCCACCGGGAGGAAGGGCGCCGCCTGAGACCTGAGGCGGAGCGCCGGTTATCGCTTTCGGTTTTGTGTAGTCCCCCCCCCCCCCCGTCACCCCCCCTCCCACACGCCTCCTAAAATTTGCTTCCTGTCATGTGCCATTGGATTTGTGCTGTTTTTTTCTCTAATGTGCTATTCTGAGAGCGGCCAGTGCAACATTCACCTCCGTTTTTATCTTAGCCCAGTTGTTAAGATGGTACAAATGTTTATTTGTTTATTCTCCCCGTGTGCATACAGCATCTGACCTCCTTAGAATCTTCTGGAGTGACTATAAGTATGATGGTGTGTGTGTATGTGTGTGTGGTTCTGATGAAAGCGAAATGAAACATTTTGTGGCATTCCCACGTCCTTTAGAGGACAGTATTTTTCTCTTTTTTCGTTCTTTTTTTAATGTTGTGGGTGTTGATCTCTCTCATGGAATGGTTCCCTGGGAGCCTGTTTGATGGATTAGACTGACCAGCCACCACAAAGCGTCGCGTCCCCACACTTTCTCTCTCCTCTTTTTCAAAGCTCACCCCCCCCCGGCTCTCCATCTCCCTTTCAAAAGAAAGTCCCCAGAGCCAGCGCGGAACCAATCGCTTGGCCCTTCTTGGAGGTTGCTGGTTCAAATCCAGGCCACGCTTTTCCCCCTTCCTTAACCCCACCCCCGGTGCATGATCACACTGCGTTTCCCACACTGGGAGCAGAGCTGACTGGGCGGGGGGGGGGGGGCAGGGGGGGGCGGGGAGCTGGGGGGGGGCATTACTTTTGTCCCCCGCCCACACAGCCTCTCGGTTGCCGGGCGCTCCGCATCCCGTCTCCCAGGAGCTCGGGAGGTTGCCGGACCGTCTCGGCTGCGGTTTGGGGTCTGGCTGCTGGGCGGACGGCTCGCTGGCCGGCTGAGAGGTCTGGCTGAGAGGTCCGTGCTGAGAGGTCCGTGCGGTCTCCCTCTCACACGTTCCCCTGCAGTACGGCTGGAAACTCCAGCGGCGGAAAGCGCAGTTCGCTGAACACTCACTCGTTGTTCTGCATGTTTTAAATAACTGTTTAAACCTTGGGCCACTCACTCTGCTCTGATGGTATTTTCCCTGGTGTGCTGCCTGTGATGTATGAATGTCTGGTTTCGTCTCTGTGGTTTTTCCTCTTACACTGTGCCTGACCTGTCTCATTGCGATGTCTCATTTTCAGAGGTTTTAAATCTGAACCCCTCTAAAAATAAAGTAATAGACCATTGTAGGAACAGTAAAAATACAAATAAGTTGAGATGTACCATGTTCCAATGACGAGGAGCATAGTGACTAAAGCCATTTTACCAGATTATGATTTTATCTCGGGACCAACTAGGATGTGAATATCAGATGACCTAAGAGGCCTAGTTGTCTCATGATTTAACAAGTAATTGGGAAATATCTAATGGAGCTTGGCCATTTGGTGCCTTCGAACGCTAATGTAGCAATAATGTAGCAAGCTCTACTGGTAATTGAAGAAAATGAAATTCTAGAACACTGACTCACAAAATTTTGAAAGAACGTTCTGGAAAAAAGAACTACATATAAGTAGGTCATATCATGGTTGGTAAACTGTTCAGTCTTTACATTGGCTTTGCGCAGGTTTATTGTGTAGTATGTCAACACGCATGTCCCGTTGAGGTGAGGTCTATTCTATTTCAATTCAGTAAAGTTCAGGATATTAATTGAAAGTCAAATCATGAATTGAAAAATGTGATGTCCATGACATCCTATGAAGATTGTTCTAATAATGAATTAAATGTTAGTTCTTTTCCTGAATTGAAATGGAATTGACCCCATGGTATGTGCAAAACGAAATCTCAGAAAACATACTGAAAGTTGTATGATATTTATATACAAATACAATTGAATTGAATTGAAAACATCATAGCCCATGGGTCTTATATTGATATATATATTGAATGTATTGACAGTTAATCACCAGTGTCACAAAAGGTGTAGCAATGAGGGCCTCTGAAAAAGTAGACAGAATGTTTTCTTGCCTGAGCTTTCTGCTTTTTATTTTCTGTTAGATTCCTTTAGCTTCTCAAAGCCCTGTAATGAAGACAAGAATCCTATCTGATCCGCCCGTGTAAAATATGCCATTTATTAAATATAAACTAAATATACCAATACAAATCAATGTAAATATGACTATAGATATGTCTTGCCTCTCTCTGTGGTACTGTGATGTTTCTGTCATGGCCGTTTCTTCATTGATTAGAGCAGAAGCAGCATTTTAATGTCAGTGATTTTGAATGCACTCAGGCTAGTTCCTCCAGTCACTGACACGGTACCCAATCCCTCTTTACCCAGCTGTGTCAGGGTGAGGGGAGAGCAGGGGTACGACTTGGGGGGGAAAAGATCCATAATCCTGTCTCTCTCAAAAGGGGGGGAGGGGGGGCAGGGTCACATGGTCCTGACCCCCAGCCCCTCCGAGGGAGACTTAGCGCCTGGTCCTGGGACAGTCTGTCTGCCCCGCCGTGACTCCAGACCCGCCACCCAACACCCCCTACCCCGCCCCACGCCGGGTTGCCATGCCAGACCTCTTCTCAGCCTCCACCACCGCCACACTCTGTCTGAGTCTGTGGGGGGACGTGGGAGGGGGGAGGGGGAAGGGGGGGGTGAAATCATTCCCCCCCTCCTCCTTTCTTCCCATTTTGGAAGGGTGAGGAGGGTATTCTGTTACTCACTGTGATCCACATCTGTCTAGGCGGCTGCGGTTGTAAATTGCCTGTGAGATGCAATGGCTTTCCTGTATTTCGTGGTATCATTTAAAAAAAAATAAACATAAGTGTTGATGTTTGAAATGTAATCGTCCCTAGCCGGCGTTTATCTGGCTTTTTTTTAAACGCTCTCAATGCAGTCTGGGATGAAGATTGTAAATCATTCCAGGAACGCAGCTCACAAAACAACACTTGACCGATTCTGAGGCTGATATGAAAGCAGACCACTTTGCGCCGATCGAGGCTCGTAAGTGAGGAGAGGAAGGACTGCGTTATTTTTACGCTCTGAGACACCAGTACATGCTTCAATCTGCGCATGCTTATCCCGTGAGGATCTCTCTTCAGTAGGGGAAGTGACCAGGGAACGGGAGCGGTGTGCTTTATGACTGCTTTAAACTGGGGAATCCTGGGGGTGTTCGTTACCCTCGCACCCAAATTGTGGGACCCTGCTTGTGGCCCACGTTCGGGGGAAAAACGGTGATACCTTCAGCTGCTTGTATAACGAGGGCTTACTGGATCATGGATTTTCCTTTGAGGGAATTATTTCTCTTATTATTTATTCCTTTAGGCTCTGAATTACATATTGTACTCGAGTCAAGAATTATTCTAAAAGAAGAAGAAGAATCTGTATTTTCTCCCCCAGAATTGAAGTAGGGAACCTTGCCTTTGAGTGTAATGACCCTCATTTTCGATTCCCTGTCCAGCACTTGTGGGGGGGGGGGCATAACTGGTGTAGCGCATGAAACCTCGTCCTCTGACCGCTAATAGCTGTGAAATAATGGCGGATGCTGTAGCTGTGACCTCATCTGATAAGCACAGTGCTCCAGAGCCAGCGTTCACCACTGGCCATTAATTGATCTGAAGGGCGTACAAGTCTCTAAAGGAAGTGCCGTCCGCGTTTGAACAGAATGTTTATCTCGCCTGTTTGGCGAAGGCGCAGATGGATAATGTTCCCGGGGTTTGTTCTGAACAAACTCAAAATTAGGATTGATTTTTGAGCCTATCGTCTGTTTGTTGCGCAGATTTGTTCCATCCATACTGTTCTGCAGAGATTTTGGAAGCACTCATTTTGGCATTTAGCAAACTCTCGTATACGCAGAATCTTACAAGAGCTCATTGGATGAGCACCAATGAAGTATTTTCACAACACAGATGGTGCCAATTTTGCGTGCTGGGGCTGACGTTGGGTGTCTGTGCTGTGATAGACGTTGGGTGATGTTGGGTGTCTGTGCTGGTACTGACGTTGGGTGATGTTGGGTGTCTGTGCTGGTACTGACGTTGGGTGATGTTGGGTCTCTGTGCTGGTACTGATTTTGGGTGACGTTGGCTGTCTGTACTGGGTCTGATGTTGGGTGACACTGGGTGTCTGTGCTGGTACTGACGTTGGCTGTCTGTACTGGGTCTGATGTTGGGTGACACTGGGTGTCTGTGCTGGGACTGACGTTGGGTGTCTGTGCTGGTACAGATGTTGGGGTGTCTGTGCTGGGTCTGACCCTCTCTCTTGCCCCCTGTCTGCTCAGGTTTCCATGGTGCCATGCTGGGCCTGTGCTTTAAGCCACAGTGGGACTCACATCAGTCTGGATACAAATGACACTCAACTACAGCAGCCACCTGTGCCCGGTTCCTCAGCATGTCCTTCCACCGTGGATTCAGCTGTGAGGTAGGCCAGCGTGCGGATTCTCCCCCCCCCCCACGCCCTTTTTTCTTTCGATTCGTTCTCATTTGTTGGGGACGGCCTTCAGATCCCCGCTGTGCTCAGTTCATGTGAAGTTGCCGCAGATTCCAAAAACCTGACCCAGATGGTTAACTCCTGTGTTCCTCCGGTCCTCCCTGTGGCCCTGTGCTTGGTCACAAGCCTTCATGAACATTTGTAAGATGTCAAATATGAATGTATCAGCTTCATAGTGATAAGATTACGGTTATCAATATCTGGTGAACTTTTAGAATCGTTAATGCTCGTGGGGTGATGCTACTCGCATCACTTGTGACCTTTTTGTTTTCCCATCACTGCCATGCTTATTTTGGCGGGAAAAAAAATTTCTCGTGTGGACACTGCCTTTGCCTCTGTCTTGGCCGATAACCATACCAGAGCGTCTGCCGTTTCTTCCCCCAGACTTGCTGCTCCTGTTCTCCGGCAACCCTTTAGATCCCGTCTCGACGGTTTTGCGCGAGCAAACACGCCGGTTTTGATTTATCTTTTGATTTATTTTGTCTCCTTCACTCACGGCGGACGACTCAAGCCGCTCGCTAGCTCGTAGCACTCGTAGCTGCTCGAGAAGCTGCGGTCGGCGCGCTCGGCCGCTAACGTTTGACTGTAATGGCGGGTTCCTGGCTGCAGTCGGCTAGAACACCGTGTGCCTTCCACGGCGGCCTCTGGAAGAGGAAGAAGAAGAGCGGCGGGTGCATGTGAAGTCATTATTTTCCCTGCTGCCAGCGCGCTGGCCGAGTAGATTCCGTTTTTTATACTCGACTGAAGCACGTTTGTTTTATGCCTACGGTAGACCTTTCTTGTGAAGTTGGTGTTGTGGAAGATCCAGGGTAGCCTCACGTTGAATTCATTTGGAAATGAGCAAGGAGCATGTGATGAAGTTCTTTTTTTTGCCCCCCTTCCCTTTGAAGAGCCAAGGTGCTGTTGGTTATCGCCCGTGATTTTTGACATTCCCATTTGTTTGGTAATCTCACAGAAGAGCAGGAGGTTTTTCCCTGCAGTGGAGGTTTGCTGCAGATGATTAGTGTGGTAGGAGTGTGCCAGCCCTGAGACTGCAC
>CM077301.1:6073956-6101052 GCA_039654925.1 Anguilla pacifica | reverse complement strand
AGACTGCACACAGCTGGGCTTGGTATGATGTGAGCTCTCTCTGTTTCTCTCTCTGTCTCTCCCTCCTTCCTTCACCTCTCTCTCTTTCTCTCTCTCTCTCTCTGTCTGTAAGACTCTCCCTCCCTCCTTCACCTCTCTGTCTCTCTCGGTCTGTTTGTCTCTCTCTCTGTCTCTCCCTTCCTCCTTCATCTCTCTCTCTCACTCTCTCTCTCTCTGTCTTTCCCTCCTTCCTTTACCTCTCTCTCTCTCTGTCTCTCCCTCCTTCCTTTACCTCTCTCTCTCTGTCTTTCCCTCCTTCCTTTACCTCTCTCTCTCTCTGTCTTTCCCTCCTTCCCTCACCTCTCTCTCTCTCTCTGTCTGTCAGACTCTCCCTCCCTCCTTCACCTCTCTGTCTCTCTTGGTCTGTTTGTCTCTCTCTGTCTCTCCCTTCCTCCTTCATCTCTCTCTCTCTCTGTCTGTTTTTCTCTCCCTTCCTTCTTTGCCCTCTTTCCCCCCCACCTCTCACTTGTGATTACTGAAATCGGATTACCTTTGCCTTCAGTGGAGAAGATTTAAACAATAAGGGTTTGCCAAAAATCAAAAACTCCCTGACTCTGAAAACAGATGTGTTAAAAACAACACATAACATGTCACTTTTTAACACACCTTCATGTCTAGGTAAGAATTTTGTGCTACTTACACAGTCTGTTTTAAAAAGGCTTCCTTTGTAACATAAAGTCTATATTTATAACACAGAGTAGTAACTTTGACACTAAATATGTTGAAAGTAACACAAAACTGCTCTATTTACATCTCTCTTTCCATCTATCTCTCCCCCTTTCTCCATCTCCCTCTCTTTTTCTCTCTTTCTTTGTCCTCTCTCCCTCCCTCCCTCCCTCCCTCCCTCTCTCGTGATTACTGAAAACTGATTACCTTTTGCCTTCAGTGGAGATTAACCCCTAACCCAGTGCAGCAGACAGAGCTGGACAATCAGCAGGTTTCCTGTCTGCTAATTGCACCAACTGATTGGTCTGTTTGAGCTGTCTGGCCAGTGATTAATATCCCTGAGTGTGGCTATGCTAAAGGCTACTTACGTGAGCTTCTCTGGGTAGTTTGTGTTTATGTGACTGATGACGGTGTGAGAAGGGTATTCTGCCAAAATGAGCTTTTAACCTCTCTGGTGGTGGTGAGAGGGGGGAGGGGGGAGGGAGGAGGGGGGGGGGGGGGGTTGTGTTGGTTGCTGCAGCCAAAGCTGGTCCAGCCCTAATTTTTGCTAATTACCCGATTAATTGCTTTCATTTGATTTTGTTTCATAAAAACATTCTTTAAAACGGAGAAGGCGTCAGGAGTGGCTGAAACTGCAGTGCAGACTTGCAGGAGAAGCCCTCAGAAAGAGCACGGGAGACGAATTTCCTATTTTAGCAAATTGCAGCCATATGTTTTGCAGAGGACGCCGAGCCGAACCAAACTATTTGACGTGCCAAACTTTAAACAAGACCTCGCCTGTGGGTAGTCCCAGAACTTTCCAGTCTGTCCGTCCAATCTGTCATAACTCACTGAAGCTCGCTCATATACACAGGCACACATGCATACACACTCCCACGCATGCATACACACGCACACACTCACTCCCATGCATACACACACGCACACACGCACACACTCGTGCACACACACTCCATGCATACACACGCACACACTCACTCCCATGCATACACACACGCACACATGCACACACTCGCGCACACACACTCCCACGCATGCACACGCACGCACAAACACTCACGCATACACACTCCCATGCATGCACACACACACATTCACGCATACACACTCCCATGCATGTATACACACGCGCACACACTCACGCATACCCACTCCCATGCATGCGCACACACACACACACACACGCATTAGATTGACCCCACCACTGGTGTCCCACGTCATCATGACCTTCCGCTTCGCACTCAGAGTGCCACTCCAGCAGCCCGGCTCCTCCCTCCGTCTCCGTGTGCTATCCCACGATTCCCTGCTCGCTCCTCACTTACCGAGCGACTGCAACACAGTTTGAGCCGTAATGGAGGACAGCCAGGCTGCCTGTGGGCTACCCTGACCTGAGAAAACTGCCTCGGTGGAAAGTGACACAGAGACCGGCTTTCCACAGGGCAGCCATGACGCCCAAAACCTTGTCCGCACCAAATTAACCCAGAAGCCCACACTTCACGAGCGATGATGCCAAGGAAAATTTGAGAAATGATTTGAAAGGATTTGAAAAGGTAGTTTGTATTGTGCTTAGGACTTCCGAAGCATTCTAATCAGTGAGGACTTGTTGTGAGGAGGGGGGGGAACGGAAGTTGAAAGTGTTTACTAGCCCGACAGATCGCTAACAGCCAGCGAAGATATGTTGTGTCTAGGCCACATGAATTATGATGGTCTTTGCGACGAAAAAGCAGTTTCCCCTCCCACCAAGAAGTGCCTTTAATCTAGGGTGAACTGGCAGTTCTCCTCAGGGTAAACAGGCGTCATGTGCTAAATGCAGAAACGTTATACGCCCGTATTTTTATCCACAAAATCTATTTTAGGTTATATTCTGCGAAGTTCCCCTTAAATACAACTTCCTTATGGTCATGTCTTCTCATGGGTTGGGTAAGTGAATTAGGCGCTCGTCTACTTTTCTGACTAATTTTCCTTTTGTAGTTGTGTACAGTGCATTGTGGGTAAGTGAGCTTTAGTTCTGGGGAATAAGACTGGCTGAGATATTGCTAGGAATTTTTTGTCATGTTTGAAGTTTGTTGAAATAAGCGGAAACAGGATTTGTGGAAGACGTTTTTTTTTTTTGTTTTTTTTTTTGCTTGTTTCTTGCTAAAATTGCACTTGCCACAACATGGGGTGAATGTTCTTTGTTCTGAGGCGGATTTTAACGGTTTGTTTACCTGCTTATGTAGTCACATAACCAAATACGTTCTAGGAAAGGCTCTTCAGCCGTGACTTTGAATCAGACTGTCCTCGAACCACAGCATTCTTGACTGAATTTTAAGAGACTATTTAATTATGGTGAGCTGGAGGTTCTGTTGTGCAAATGCTTGATAGTTCTGAGAGGAGAGAATTTTAAAGAGCTTAGAAGTGAAACCACGGGGGGGGGGGGGGGGGTTGGTTGTAAGGAAACTGGTTGTTTTGGAATTGAATGACTTTGATCCGTGTGAGAGCTCGGTTTGAGGCAGAGCTCTTTCGATCCCCCCCCACCCCACCACCTCCAGGACCACCGGCTTGCGATTCGCTGGCGGGCTTGTGAAGAGGAATGTGCGAGGAGGTGTGGGATGGTTATCTCCAGGGAATCGCCTGCACACACAGAAGCGGCTTGGCGCACTTGTTCATTGACTTCTCCCTTAGGATGGAGGTGCTTGTTAAGTTATTTGTCCAGTGGTTTGATAAATTTCATGTCTGACAGATGGATACCCAAATGTAACCACCCCTCCCCCCAAGTTATGCACTTGCCCTTCAGCTTGATGGTGTGACTCTTGACAGAGGTAGATGCCAGACAGCCAATCGTGAATCAGATATCAGATGAGTCCGTTTTAGAGGAAGAAGGCGGAACCATTGTAAGGTGGGGGCGCATCCTGAAAATCATAAAATCATCCCCCCCTCACCTCGCCTTCCCCTTCCTCCAGGCAAACGTGTGAGCAAAGTAAAGGAAGATAATCTCCTCAGATCAGACCTTGCGGCAGCTCCTCGGAGAACCACAATGTGATAGTTGGCACCAGCCAGGTGGACTTCAAAAAGAAAGGTTAAAAAAAAAAAAAAAGCAAAGAAAACAGTGTGGGTGAGTTGATAAATCTAGAAAGAAATATCAGGAAAATCTATGCCAGCGGTTGTCGGCCTTTCGAGTGCAGAGAAGCATTAGGTTGAGTTGAAATAGCTTCTTGACACCCCTATCTTGGGAGCTGCATAGCTGTTTATCTTTACGGGGTGCGGCTAAGCCATACGTTTAGATGGTGCGCGGGGGAAATGAACGAGGCGAGCTGTTGAGGACACAAGAATGCGCGTCTCCTCGTTACTCTTGTCCTTCAAAAAAAAATTGTTTCGCGTTAGCTCCGCAGTTGCTCCACCATATGTTAGCGTTCATCTTCTGCTTGGCCGAACCTCAGTACAAACACAGACGAAATTCTCTTGGTTTATCGTGTTGGTTTCATTTCTCAAATTTGTAGTCTGTGACTGTCGCTGTTTGTCGACAACAGAATGGAAAGCAGCGGTCATGGAACGGCTCACGTTAGACCCGATTTAAGACCCCAGTCCCGGAGGGCCGCAGCATCGGCTGGTTTCTTGCTGTGTTTTTGCTTACATAAGTGGCCAGTTTAAGTCACTGATCGGCTAACTGAGTACCGTCCACGTGCCTAATTCCCAAGGCCTGAATTGGCTGACGGTCAAAAAAAGAAACCGTAAAGAACCGCGGGATCTGCCAGGAGTTCTCCGCACCCTTTTCTCTGAGGGACGAGGACGCAGGTGGTGCCGTACGTCTGGCTGTCACACTTCAGCAGTTTTTAGACTTGACACCTGAGACGAAAACAGAATTTCCCCTCGTGCCAGATTTTCCTGTTTGTGACGTACACTTGAACTTGCGCGGCCACCCCAGGTGTTGTTAACACAGCGTTCTGCTGGGTTATGAGGAATGCTCACAGTGCACTGTGGGAAATGTAGTCATAAATTATCCTGCTTGAAATAATAGTGACCAGGCCTAGTTTGGAAGCGGGCTAGTACAGCTCCCCAAAAAAAAGCCTTCTGCTAATTTTGATTCATTGCCTCTGTGCTCGTTTGGTTTTTAAACGAAGCGTCCCTTTTAGCCTTTGTCACTGTGTGCACTCAAGCTCCATTTGTCTGAATACAGTATTACTAATGTCCTTATTTTCCAGCTCAGCTGTTCTCTTCTTCTTATACTGAAAACATAAAAATATGTTTTTAAGATATGTTTGTATTTAATATAATTGGAAAACAATTGAAAATATTTTCCACTTATAGTAAACGTGGCCAAAATGGAACATGTTAAGTCCTGTCAGTAGTCTATATTTAATATTTAAAATCAGCATTCATATTCACCAGAAAGATCCATCAGACCCAGAAAGGCACTTGTGCCAAGTTGTAGTCTTGCCTGCTTATTGTTTTTGACTGTGTTTGCGTCCCTCTGAGTCACGTGATATCTCTCTGTCCCTCGCTTTGGGCCTCCTTTCTATTGAGCATCAACGATTTAGCAGCTCCCCTGCCTAAAAAAACTCACCCCGTCCCTTCCACACACACACACACTCCCACCCCCCACCCCACCCCCCCCCCCCCCCCCCCAACACCACCGCTCCTGAGACGTGACAGGGGTCCAACTGACTCCAGCTCCAGAGGTTACGTAAGCTGGAGCAGAACTGTACCCCCCCCCCCCCCTCCACACCCCCCTCACCCCCCCCACCCCCCACCCCCGGGGGGGGTGTGAGATGACCGCTGGAACGGCGGTGTGAAATCAAGCTCTGGTGTGTGGGACGGGAACGCTGTGCGGCACCGAGAGGGAAAGTGAGATCTGATATTTGGGAGAGATTACTGGAAAAAGCGTTTCTGGCCTGACCCCCCTCTACTCCCCACCCCTACTCCACCCCCACCATCAGGAGTTTTGTGTGTCTGGAAGCTGGAAGGGGTTGTGATCATGTGGGTCATTTGTGTTTGTGTGTGTCTGTGAATGTGTCTGTGTGTCTATATGTGTGGGTGTGTGTGGCTGTATGAATGTGTGTGTGTGTGGGTCTGAGTGTGCAGGTGTGTGCGTATGTCTGTTGGGGGCGGGGGGTGTCTATGGAAGTTCTGCTTTCGACGTTCCGAGTTTTAATGCCTATACGTGATCTGATTGGCTGACACTCGAACCCACCCCCACCGCCTCTTATCCACCAGGAGGCCCTACTAGCAGAGACAGGAGAACAAAGGCCAGTTATGGCTCTTTGCTTTAACCTCAGTAAAAATATAAATAAATGAATAAATGAAAGTTTGGGGGGAAAAAAACAAAGCTAGGCAGCTCTGACGCAAGCTTTTTTTTTGCTTTGAACAAACCTTTAGTTTTGGCTTCCGAGGGCTTGTTAGACCTGTGGATTCGGACGGATTTCGCCCGTCCACCATCGCCGTCCTAACCGTGAACGTTTTCCCTTCTCTCACACGTAGCCGAGAGGCTCACCTCATCACTGCTGCTTCTGCTGCTAATTACTGTTGGCATGAGCCCGGGCTTTATTAGAGATGTGCTTCTGGAGCGACGGCGTATTACAGGCCGCATTAGCCCCAGTCGCAGTAATTAAGTGCGTCTCTGAGAGGGAGCCGCAGAACCTGGGTGGCCGTGTCTGCCTGGCTTCGGCTACGCTCGTGAGAAATACAGGCCTGTTGGGGAAAGACACATCAAACGCCGGTCTGTTTTTAAAAAAAACTGAAAATAATTAAAACTTTCTTTTCTTGAAGTTGAAATTTTTTTTTTTTTTGATTTTTGCCTTGACCTGATTTTGCAATTCAAGGCTACTGGAAGTCTTTGGCTGGGCCATGTAGGACGGCTGGGGTTTAGATTGCATGTAGCATGTTGGATAGTAGTGTGTTATTGGAATGAGCTTGGGACTTTGGCAACCGAAGACAGGCCTGTGTGCGTGTGCGTGTGCGTGTGCATGCGCTTCATGTTCCCGTATTGCTCAACTTGGAAGTTGGAGTGGAAAGAAAAATAATAATGTTTTCCACGGTCAGCGAATTTAAATGCATTGCTGTTTCCCATCTTTCCAGTGGAATCATCACGTAGCCCTGGCAAATGGGGGCTAACGCAGCCAACAGCAAAATCACAGAAATAAATGCAGACAGACTGTCAGAATAATTGGCCTACAGAGTGCTGCATTAAGGGCTTTAATTGTGCGCAAGCAGGGCTGCTGTGTGGCTCATCGTGTTAAAGTGCTGTTCCAGCGCGTGGATGGGCCCCCATGGACCGGCTGGATATCTGGACCTTTCCACTGCTGTGGCCAGAAGTCCCGCTGGGTGATGTACAGCTGATGCCAGCGTTGTCTGAAATCGCCGTTATTTGAAGTATTCAAAATGAATCTTTTTATTTGAAACGATGTGTTTCAAACAAGAGACGAACAGAAAGACGCAGTGTTTTGTATTCATACCGCGTGGTGTGGCAGTTCACACAGTTATCCTTGTTTTGGCTAACAAATTAGGTCAAATTTTAGTCTTATCTAATTCTTCCACCTTGCATGGCGAACCTATCGGATAGGACACCTCTTCCTGAAATCTCCTGCATAATCCCATCTGGATGCAACAAATTTGAATTGTGTCCCGAAGTTCTTGGGAGAAGGGGGGAGGGGGGAATAAATTTTTAAAACACAAAAGTTTTTGTTTGACGCAGTATGTCCATGTGTGTTTGGAAAGGTGTGTGTGCTTGTCTGTGACTTCTTGGCAGAAGTAGCAGCCTTTGTATGGGCTGAAAGGAAGGCCTTCCCACAGCGTGTTTCCATCACTCTCCCCGTGTTCAGCAACGAGTGCGGCAGAGTTTTTGAGTTTTTTGGAGTCTAAACGCATCCAGCGGTTTTTAGGAGTCTAAACACGTCCCGTGTAGCTTTCTGCCCCGGCCTGGGTGGGTGGGTGGGTGGGGGGGGGGGGTGGGGGGGGCGCTGAACCCTACAGCAGAGCTTTGGCCCGTTTGGTCGTTTAAAAAGGCCTTTAGCTTTAGCACTGTTTGGCGGTTGGGCGCACTGCCTCTGTCTGTCTGTCTTACGGTCTTTCTGAGGGGGGCCTTGGAAGCAGTGAAGGAGGGATCTGAGGGAAGAGGAGGAGGAGGAGGAGGATTGAGGCAGCGCTGGGGGGGGGGGGGGGGGGTGAGCAGGCGGGCGAGGGGGGTGTGCTGCGCCGCTCGGTATTCTCATGCTAATCCAGCCCGGGACGAAGCGTGGAGCAGCCGAGCAGACAAAAGCGCTGGAGCCAGAAAGTCTGCAGCACAGTCTGGCAGGCCTGGAGTGGCATGTGGGGCCGGGCTGCGCGCTGCACACAGAGAGGAGAGGGGAGAGGGGAGGGGAGAGGGGGAGAGAGGGAGAGAGCGAGGGAGAGGGGAGAGGGAGAGACAGAGAGGGAGAGGGAGAGAGAGAAGGAGAGGGGGAGAGAGAGGGAGAGAGAGAGGGGCCGCTGCAAGTAGGGGCCCCTGGAAGGGCTGCAGAGAGGCGGGGGGAGAAAGAGAGAGAGAGAGAGAGAGAGAAGGGGAGAGGGAGAGGGAGAGAGGGGGGGGAGAGAGAGAGAGAGACACATACCACACACTCTTCACTTTACGAGCCAGGGAGCAGGGCCAAGATCACTGAGAAACAAGAGTGCTGTGCTGTGGGTTGGGGTGTGTGTGTGTGTGTGTGTGTGTGTGTATGTGAGAGAGAGAGAGAGAGAGAGAGAGAGAGAGAGAGAGAGAGAGAGAGTGGGGGCCTGTGTGTGTCCTGCCCGATTTGCGTGTGTCTGCACACGCATGCTTGCGTGTCTGTTTGCTTGTGCGTGACGTGTGTGAGCGCGTCTGTGTATGTGCATGCATGCGTATGCGAGCGTGCGTGCACGCGCCACAGTGTTTGCGTGTTTGCGTTGACTTCATCCGACAGACCCAGACCCTTCATTTTCCCACCGTTGACAGCAAAGCATTGCGTGTGGAATAAAAAAGCCGCCATCCCGGTAGCGTCTCGTTAGCGTCCCGTTAGCATCTCGTTAGCATCCCATTAGCATTTCGTATGAGCGTTGTGAGGGAGAGGGGAAGGGGGGTCTCTGTGTTTCTCAACACGGAAGCCGCTGGGTTCAGCCAGTGCAGCGCTCCTGTGTTTTGGTAATAAGGCTTTGTTTACCGCCTTCATTCAGCAGAGGAAGTGGAGAGGCTCTCTGCTGCTCATTGGTGTCTGGGCTCTCCGGCCAGCGGGAGAGAGATCTGCGAGATTCCCCCCTGCCTGCGGCGCGGTGTCCCCCGAGCTAGCGGGGCGCGTGCCCTTCGAATCCGAACGCTTCAGAGGGTCGGGGTGTCTCCCGAAACGCGAGTTGGCGCGGGCCCGGTCCTGAACGGGCAGGGTGACGGGAGCGTGCCTAGGTCCTGGTCCTTGGTCTGGCCCAACTGTCATACCAGAGCTAGCGGCCCGAGCTGCGGTTCCTGTGTTTACCTCTCTCTCTTTTTTTTATTGGACGTTTAAAAACCACAAACCACTGGTCAGGAGCGACCGTTGACACGGCGAATTAGCCAGTCGGAGCCCAGTGACACAGAGCAGACCGGAGTTCCTCGAGACCCGCGGAGGAGCCGAAGCCTTTCGCTGCGATCTGAGGTTTCCCAGAAGCCCCGGGGGCATCCGCGCAAGCTTTGCGTCCGTCTGGAAAGGAACTTCAAGATAACCGCGGAGCGTGGCGGCTCCCCTAGCGCCGCGGCCGCGAAATTGACCTCTCCTCTGGACGGGATAGTTCCGGGACGTTTCGAGCTCCTCTTCGCGTTCTCACCCGTCGCCGGGGTAGCCGAAAGCACGGCCCGTTTGCCGACCCGAGCCGATCCCCCCAGATCCGCGTGGCGGCTTTCGTAAGGAAGGTAACGTAGAGGCTGATTTTCACGCGATTCGCGCACTGTCGTGGACGTCGTCTTTGGACGATGGCAGAGTTAAGTAGCCATTTTGTGCGCATCATCTACAACTGCCATTTAGCCTATCAAAACCTTACAAGGGAGGGAGTGTTTGTCTTCTTCATGTTTATAGAAATCCGCACGTGGATCGAGGGAAGTGATACGTCTGCCTTTAATTATAACTTAAATATAATTATAATTAACATTTAAAAATAACATTCTGTGGTTATTACTGTGTGGCTTGACTGTTTTCTGCTAGGTCAGGGATGCAGTGATGCACTGCATCTCGTTCCAGTGGGTGTTCTCCGCCTTTCAACCGCACATTTTTCCCATTTAAAGAAGTGCAGCATGATGGATGGTGAGAAACAAAAACATGCCTTCACAAAATGTTTGGCAGTAATTAAGGTCTTTGCTGCTCCACGCGTGGCTTTTCGCCATAGCCTGGTGCTGTGTCTGTTCAGCGCTCGGTTCAAACAGACTCAACTCGATTGGGATGCTTGTTGTAATACTTTTTGAGTAACGTGATTATTTCACGAATGGACATGGTTATTTCTTTTGAAGTTGGTTTAAATGTATGTCTTAAATTCTGTGTAATCTGACTGTGTAGTCTGTATGTTTTTAAAGGACTGAAGGCATTTTGACTGAAAGATAGTTTGACTAAAATAATTTTTAGGCTGCATAGCTGTTAACATTGGCAGTGTCCTCTGTTGTAGCCTGGGCTATGTTGCGCTATATTCAAATTGGCATGTAAATGTTCTTCTGGGTGAGCTCTGTGGTATCACACTGTACAGTGTATATACTGTATCTGTAATTAATCCGGTGTGGGGTGTGCTTTGCCACACACAGTGCATGATATTGTGCGGGTGTAGCAGAGCGAGCTGTGCTATACCACACACAGTGCATGATATCGTACGGGTATAGCAGAGCGAGCTGTGCTATACCACACACAGTGCATGATATTGTAAGGGTGTAGCAGAGCAAGCTGTGCTTTGCCACACACAGAGCATGATATTGTAAGGGTGTAGCAGAGCAAGCTGTGCTTTGCCACACACAGAGCATGATATTGTAAGGGTGTAGCAGAGCAAGCTGTGCTTTGCCACACACAGTGCATGATATTGTAAGGGTGTAGCAGAGCAAGCTGTGCTTTGCCACACACAGTGCATGATATTGTAAGGGTGTAGCAGAGCAAGCGGTGCTTTGCCACACACAGTGCATGATATTGTAAGGGTGTAGCAGAGCAAGCTGTGCTTTGCCACACACAGAGCATGATATTGTAAGGGTGTAGCAGAGCAAGCTGTGCTTTGCCACACACAGAGCATGATATTGTAAGGGTGTAGCAGAGCAAGCTGTGCTATACCACACACAGTGCAGGATGTAATATAAGTATAGCGGCCTGTGCTATATTGTACTACTCTAAAGGTAAGCTGCATTAAGCTGCGCTCATGTGACTGCCTTATCAAAGCGCCCTGGAACATCAGGCCGAAGTGAGTCGGGCGGGGCGTGTCCTAGAGGGGCGTGTCCTAGAGGTTTGCCTTCAGGGCTCTGACGTCCCGTGGAGCCCGATGATCGACGCTCCGTGTTTTAACGCTGGCTTTCCCTTGCTTACCGCGAGCGCGGTCTTTAGCGTCCCCGGCTCGGAGACGAAAGGCCTCTCTGCTTTACCGCACGCCGATGACCGAGCTCCGCGGAGGGGACGGTGGTGCTGCTAACGGCCGTAGCGCCGAGCCGGGCGGCAGCCATGGCGGCGTTGTTTACGTAAGACGAGCACGCCTCTCCTTACGGGTCTGTCACGGAGGAGGAGCTTGGCTTTCCGCTCATCGGAGTAGCTGTGGCAGCTAAAGCAGGGATTCAGAGTTTGGCCTCGGCTTGGAAAAATTCTTCTTTTTCTTCTTCGCAGACGGCTTGTTCGTGTTCAGAAGTCGCCAAAATGAACTCTCCCGCGCCGTGTCCGTTAAAAACGACAGTAACAGTGCCTGCAGTTTGGCAGTTTGTGTGGGGCGCGCTTGTGTGGTTTTCGAGTGCGTGCTGAAGGAAAGCGTGTGTTTATGGATGGGTAGCGCGAGGCAGGACGGGACTGCGGGGGGGTGGGGGGGGGGGGAGGTGGGGCGCTCCGCTTCCTGGCCTGGGGGGGGGGCTCACGAGTTGAGCGCTGAGCAGACGGCTCTCCGCGTAGCCGTGGCGTGTCCCGACACGCCGCGGGGGGGGGGTAGGGGGAGAGAGACAAGGCATCCCTCTCCCTCCTGGCGAGGGTGTCGGGCTGGGATCTGGGGCCTTGGATTCCCGCTCCCTTCCGTGCGCCCGTCCGTCCGGAGGCCCTCATAAAGTTAATTTCTTTTCACTTGACGGGATTCCTCCCTGACAGCCGAGGGTGGGGAAAACAGGCGGTTACTGTGGCCGACTCCTTTTGTGCGGAGTGTAAAGGGCCTCGATACGGGCGCGCGCCGATGCGTGGCACGTTGGGGATTTTTTGGGAAGGGAGGCACCGGGAGTTGGTTGTACAGTGACTCCAAAAGTGTTGGACGGACTGACGGCATTGTCCCCCCAACAAAGGGTGTGTCCCGTAGAAAGGGTGTGCGTGCCTGTTTGAGTTTGTGCGTGCCTGTGGTGTTTGTGCCTGCGTGTTTGAGTTTGTGCGTGCCTGTGGTGTTTGTGCGTGCCTGTTTGAGTTTGTGCGTGCCTGTGGTGTTTGTGCCTGCGTGTTTGAGTTTGTGTGTGTGTGGTGTTTGTGCGTGCGTGTTTGAGTTTGTGAGTGTGTGGGTATGTATGGGTGGATGTACATATGGTCCTGCCTTGGTACCACAGAGAGAGTGTGTGTTTTTGTGGGTGTGTGTGTGTGTCTGTCGGATCTGCCATGACGCCATGCAGTTCATGGCCAGATACACCCAGAACCCCTTTCCCCCTCGCAACACGCACCCCCTCAGGCACACTGTCCCAGCGGGCACAGAATCGCCCCCCATCCCCACCCCCCCACCCCCAAAACCCACCCCAGCCCACCTCACCAAGGGTGCTTGGTTAGCCAGTCTTGTGCCTTGAGGAAGCCCCCTTTTTGTTCTCTCATTACCCAGAAGTCACGGATGTGTGAAAAGTAGGGCACGAGTCAGGCCTCTTTGTCCCCCTCGTGCAAATCGAAAGTGACGGACACCGGCCGGGCCCCGCCACTAATTTGTCCCCCTCCCCGATCGGCGCCCGGGGCCCTAATTGCGGCGGAGCGCGGAGGGCCGCATGAGAACAGACGCGTCGAGTTATTAACGCTGGACGGGGCCCAACGCGAGTAATTGCGGAACATCCCAGGACAAATAATTCGGACATGTTTAGCCATTCAAGAGTAGCGCCAGGCTGACAGGGGTCGGGGGGGGGGGGGGGGGTTGAGCGTGCAGAAAAACAAGAGGGCATAGACGGGCGACACACACATCAAAGCACGCACGCAGGCACACACACAGACACGCACGCACGCACGCACGCACGCACACACACTTACCCACACATGCACACACGCACATAGACACGCACACAGACACACAGACACACGTGCACGCACACACACACACACACACACACACACACACACGCTGAAGATAAAAGCGGCCTTATTGACGGTCTTCAACAGAAACAGCCTCTGTGTCTCTCTGCCCGTTTTTCCTGCCTTAAGTTGGAGCCCTATCTCTCCCCTCCTGTCAGACTCCAATTACGGTTTTCTTAGAGAAACATGAATTGCAATCAGTTCTGAATCGTGTGCATGAAAGGCTGGCTCTGTAATTTTATTTTGTCGGATGGGAAGGTGATGCTTGGAGCAGATGAGCTCGGTGAAAATCGAGAGTCGTCCTTTGCGGGGAAAAAAACGTGTTTATTGTGATACAGGTATCCATTTAATGATGGAAATAATTTTGATGAGTGACACTTTTTTCAGCTGTGAGTTTCCCTTTGAGGCGGCTGCAGCTGCGTAAGACGAGTCGTCCTTCGCTGAGCGTGTCTCACAGACTCCCCTCGTGGTGTTGCCGTGACAGCAGTTTACCTGTCTCTCGTTCGGCTTCCACAGTGGTTGGTTTTTTCTGGTCGTTGTACGCGACTTCTGAGGTTTTTCCGCAAATAGTCCATCGCCTCATCCTCAACATTCCCCCACTTAAAGCAGGGGAGACATGACATTACATTAGATTTACAGGCATTTAGCAGACACTCTTATCCAGGGCAACTTACACAACATTTTACACAGCATTATGTAACGACCATGTTCCAAACCAGCGCGACACATCGCAAGCGCGACTTCCATTTACCTGAGCTAAACAACCAGCTGTGATGGCGTGTTGTGTTTCTTCCTGAATCAATTAGTTTAGTCTTTTTGTCCTTAAAGCTCAATCTTGCTTGTTTTTGATTGCCAGGTCTGGCATTCCTGCAGATGCTCTCAAGCTGCAAATGGCGTTCTGGAAAATCATCCATTTCTGTCGGCAACATCACATCCTAACCGAGGATGCCGGTACTGACCACTATGCGTCAGATACGAGCAGCGACATTTTACTCCACAGTTTCGTAAAGGACTCTGTGAGCGGTGGGAAATGTGCAGAAGGTGCGATGATCGTGTGTTAGAGGATGTCGTTAATTCGCTGAGTGAGCGTTTGGAACTTTCCTGCGGTCTGCAGTTCAGTGCTGTCACAGGCGATAGTGTTACCGTCACAAGGTTTGATCAGAGGACACCTAGGTGGGGGAGACAAGCGTATACAGTTTTGTGTGTTTTATTTTTTAGGTTTCTTCGTCTTACTTTTTTTTACATTTACAAGTGGCATCTTTTTAAAGACGAGCGAACTGCCTCTTTTGAAGAGGGGACTTGCTCGGCTTTGTGACACTGCATTACTAAAGCATGTGATTTCAGTTTTCCCGCAGAAATCCTAAAGAAAACCTTTTTTCTGTCTGTTTTACAGGGCTGAGCACCAGAAGAGTCTGTGAGAAGGGCGGTTTAAACTCTGAGTGCCACACCCCCCTCCCTCCCTCCTCTCCTCCCCCCACCCCCCCTCACCCCCTGCCCGCGCCCCCTCCCTTCCTGTCCCGTACGTCAGTTTTGCTCTCCGCGCACCCCCCGGGACAGCGCGAGACACCCCTCCCGTGGACTCACCCCTGCCAGGGCAGACGAGATCTCGCCGGGAACGCTCGGCTCCAGCGCCAGGGTTCCGGAACCTTCCCTCCACCGCACCAGGATGGCCCGACTCCCAGCATGCATCACTCTGCTGGGAGCGTGCCTGTTCTTCACCCTCAGGGCTGAAGGTGAGGTCACTCCCCACTCTCTCTCTCTCTCTCTCTCTCGCTGTCTCTCTTACTCTCACTCTCTCTTACTTCCACTTCCTCTCTCTTTCCTAAACTCTTATTCTCTATCTCCATTTCCACTCTATCATAGTAGCAATTGACAGGTTCGGTAAAACTGCACTCTCCTCTAAATCTAATTGCAAATCTAATTCAAGGGTTACAATCATTTTCCTCCTTGTAGATGCAAAGTTTGAGGGACTAATTGGAGCTCGGTCAATAGTTTTGTTTCCTGTGATGCATAAATATGGATATAGAGAGAATGATGGTTGAACCGATGGAGACAGACCCACAACCTTTGAGTTATAAACCATAATACTAAACCGCCACCTTACCTATATTCAATATCGTCATTAAATATAAGAGAACACAAAAGCACTTTCTTTTAAACTTTTTTTTCAACACACCAAATTTAATTTATGGAGGGAATTCTGTCTTACAGCAATTCAAATATGTGGTTTTTTTTCTTTGTTTTTTTTTTTTTTTTAAATCCCGCTTTGCCAGAGTAGTTGTATATGCCCTACTGCATGAGGGAGGAAATTTGCATGACTGGTTTTGTCCTGCCGTGAACTCGAATGGACGATTTGTTTATTTGTAATATGTTCCAGACGTGCGTTCGAGGCGATTTTGGAGCGGAACATAAAAATTCTGTAATTTGTAGTTAATGTCCCTCACCTGCCAAGACAAGTTGTTTGAATGCGGGAATAATTCTGCAGAGTAAACACGTGGAACAGCAAACACATGGCAATCTGTGACGGTACAGCAACCTCACTTGCTCTGAATCCCTTTGAGAAAGGAGCGAGTCTTCATTGTGCATTTATTGCGCAAATATATTTTAAAAAATATGTATCGGGACGAGTTGGTTTTTTTCAGCAGGCCTGGTTCTGAAAATCATTATGAATTGTTTTTTAAAATTACACGCAGCTACTTTTGTCATGGCTTCTGGGTCACATTTCTAGATTTCCGTAAACATAGATTACTGGCTGCAGACTAATGATCATGTTTCACTAGTTATAGGCTAATGTTTTCCATGTTGATATGATCACGCTGGCTCTCTTTCAGCATGTTTTTGGAAAATTTGTTGAAAATGACACCAGTTTAATGCTACCGAGTTATCTTCTTTAGTGTTCGATGAGATTGGTGAACATACGTGGGGGAAATTTGGCCATTCCTCCACATCGAATCCTTCAGGATCTTTCAGTCTGCACTTGCAGACTGACTGCCTTTTCAGTTCAAGCCAAAAAAGTCATTTTCGATCAGGATCAAATCTGGAGTCTGAGATGACCGTTGCAAAAAACTAGAAATTTGTGGTCTGTTAGCCATTCCTTGGTTGATTTTTGTATGCTTGAGATCCGTTTGCAGCCAACATTGAGCTTCCTGGCAGGGAGTTTTATTCACAAAAATGGGCTCATCTTTTGAGAATGCCTATTTCCTATCAAAGTTCCAATGTTGACCGTTGACTGGAACAGCATGTTATGGTCAGATGAGACCAAAATTGAGCTTTTTGGCCCACAGCGGGGAACAAGGACACTTATTTCGTAAAGGACGGCATTCCCTCATTCCTTTACAAATATGGCGATAGATCTTCATAGATGCAGATATTATGGACTTGTTTTACTGGTCCTGGTCCTGCTTACGGTCTGTGGAGTCATGAACTCCCAGCAAGCGCCAAGAGACACTCTGGCCCGGAGCGCAGCCGAGCAGACTGTGTGTTCTGCGCAATCAATTTAATTGGAACAAATCAATCGGGCAGCGCAGACGATCCATCGCAGACCATAATGCTTCAGGAGTCTAGCCTCCGGGCAGGTCTGTGCATTTATCCTTCAGGATCGATGACATCAGCAGAAGGCTCCGAGCCCCGCCGCGGGAGCATTAAAAGTTCTGCGGGCGGAATCCCGCTCGGCAGACATTTTAATCGATCGCAGTTCGCGAGCAGGGAGGCGGAATTGGGCTCTTCGAGGTCGGCGCGGCAGGACGACCGAGCGTGGAATCGTTCGTGGGAGAAGGAGATGTTTTTTTTTTTTTAGCGGTAGGGTAGGAAGACCTGACGAAACAGGTTTTAAAACCACAGAACGAAGCAGGCGGCACGTGATCCTCTTCACACGACGCGCTAACACTGACTGGGTCTGCGTAGTGCGTTTTCAGAGGAGAGGTTCCAGCACAGAAAGGTATGTTTGTGTTTTTTTTTTTTTCCAACAGCTTGGGCACCGTGCGTAGGGTTCTGTAGGAGAAGGCCCGGACTTCTGCTGGGCGAGCACAGCATCGCGGCCGTAAGCCGCAGGGTGGATCCGGTTACCCCCCTGACCCCCCCCCCCCGGCCCCCCCCCGCCCCCCCGAGCGATAGCGCACTTCGCACCCGGCTCCGGCCTCAGGGTTGGATTTCCTGTCCTTGTCATCCGGCGCCTTCCCCCTGGGGGGGTCGGCTCGAGCGCTTCCACACGCCCGTGCTTCCTGTCGCTGCTCTCAGGAAGGAGCGAGCTGCTCACCGGGGGCAAGGGCGACGGGGTCAGCTCTTTGGCTGCGGCAGCGGTCAGCTGATCCCGTACACAGGGGAGACCTGTCAAGCCATTGGCTGCCGCGGTGGTCAGCTGATCTCATATATGGGGCGATCTGTCCAGGCATTGGACGCCACAGTGGTCAGCTGATTCCTGTATTTGGGGAGACCCGTCTCGCCATTGGCTGCCGCAGTGGTCAGCTGATCCCTTATTCATGGAGACCTGTCCCGCCATTGGCTGCTGCAGTGGTCAGCTGATCCCGTATGCATGGAGACCCGTCCCGCCATTGGCTGCTGCAGTGGTCAGCTGATCCCGTATGCAGCGAGACCAGTCCAGTTCTGCATAAGACAGGATTGATTGGCAGGATTGACCACCCCATTGGGCCTAAAGTCACCTCTGTACTCCTGTTCCAGGGGGCCAGTCAGCTGACTTAAAATGGCGGGATACAATCCTAACCCTCGAAATTTATATGCTGTATGCACTGCCTTTTAATACCGTCAGGTAGGATCAGACCGAGCACAAGTGCGTGGTCCCTGATACTTCTGGGCGTGTGTGTATATGAAAATGCGAAATGCTTGTAAATGTGTGACAAGGAACTCCCAGCTTGACCGCAATAATTTCAAATTAGCTTATGATCCATGTTTAATGTGAATGAAGGACTTTTTACTGCACATACCCACTAATGCGAAAATAGTTTTTAGGTTTTCCATGAATTTAGCCCCTTGTACCCTTTGCCCCGCCCCCTGCCCCCTGACCCCTGGACTGTTGGAGAGAAATAGCACAGCGTAGGAGTCGCCCCGATGCCCGGCTGGCATTCAGAGAGCTGCAGTTTTGCCTGTTGGCGCGTGGGAGCTGGCAGCACTGGGTTTGAACCCAAACCTGGGGTATAGCAGTAATGTGCTGCCCCCCAGCTCTAGGCCCAATCCACAGGTGTCTCTTTTTGGGATAAATGGCCCTAGTGCATTCCTTATGAGCTCATGCTATGATGTTTTAGCATAGCTGATAGCAAATAACGGGAATCCTATGTAATTGTATTGAACGCTATTAAAGTGTGAGTCTATCGAAATCCGTCTCTAGTGAAGTCATAACTGCCAGACAGTTCCAGTAGGTCGTTTGAAATTCCCCCTGCCTGCTGAAGGGATGTTTGTTTCATGGCCGTGTTCAGTATTATTTGTTCTTCGTGACCAACGCCGTGTTAAGTTTTGGCTCTTTTTATCAGCAGGTGCGTGGGGCCGCAGCGATTGGCCGACAGCGACCTGTTAAAATACCGTCGTCGGGTGGCGACGGCGGACATTTTAGTTTGCGGTGGTTTCCGGATGTAACCTGCGAGGACAAGGTTTGCGAGCGGCTTGTAAAGCAAACTGAACTCATAAAAGGGTGCCTTTGACTTTGGAAGAAGGGTCACCTTTAAGGAGCGAATGAGATTTGAGAGTAAATATTGGCGGTGGATTTACTGAGAAGGCTAGGCTTTTACCACAGCTTAGGTGATAAGCCAGTGGTGACAGAGTTTAGGAGGGAAGTCGACTGAGAAACATCTTTCTGTTCCTCAGAGATTGAATGCTTTTCGGAGTGTTTTATTGTTAGAACATAAGTGCAGTGTCTTGGAAAAATCATTTGAAACTCTCCCTTAAACACCTGTAACATTGTTGGAACAGTTGCATGGCCAGCTAATCGGCCTTTCCCGTGCTACCTGAAGCTTTCATTCTTGCCATTTTGAATGTTGGAATCTTGCAGACGACCAGGTTTCTGAATCCCTGACAACCTTTAAAAAAAAGAGGCCCCATTTAATAACCAGTCCACGCAGTCAGAAGCTGTCTCCTCATTCGATCATGCTGTGACCGCTGACCTGGTTCACATCGACATGGTCCGGTTGTGGAAACGCGGAGAGGAGGCATGGGGCTCCTTGTGTTTTGGTAGCATTAGCTAAGCACACCACACCGTTATATTTAAGCACTTTATTTGAGGGGGTGACAGTGGCGAGGGGGGGGGGGGGGGGGGGCAGTTCCGAAGCCCCCAGGGTGTTGATTTGCAAGGTCTCAGAAGGTCCGGGGTCCGGCCGGGCACGAGCCCCTGGCAGAGCTGACGGCCACTGTCCTAACTCCCAGAATGCCCTGCTTCACGGCCTGCTGCGATAGGCCCCACCACAGGAAGCTGTTGGGCCGATTGTTGGCGCTTCATGTTCCTAAACACATTAACCGTTTCCTCTATAACTCCGTCAGAGTCACTACGGAACACAAATGCTCCAAACATTCATTGTTCTCCGGAAACGTTTTAGATGTGTCACTGATTTTTTTTTTTTTTTTTTTCCTCCGCCAATTTTTTTTCATTTTTTTTTTCAGTTGGTTGGCTTTCACCCGCGAAGGCTGATAGTTGGGAGAGGGAAGGAGAAAGAGAGAGAGGGAAAGTGAGATAGAGAGCAGGGGTGGAGCGGTGTGTGTGTGGGGGGGGGGGTATTCAGCCATGTACTTCAGCACAGATGAGCGGGTCTTTTCGGTGTTGGGGGGTGGGGGGGGGGGGGTTAGCAGGGGGGTTGCGGGTTTTACGTGTCTGTTGTGCTCACGTTTACAACTGCCTGCGGTTTCCGGACTGTTCTCTGGCACTAGAGGTGTTTCAGACCCAATTAACAGTGTGCTTTAATAAAACCTGCGCCAAGGGGAGGAAAAAAGGTTTATTCGTCTGTCTTGTACCGGTTGTTGTTTTCCACATGCCTGACAGCGTGCTAGCTGGCCTTTAATGAGCAGGAGTTCAGATGGGCTAAGGCTTGAGTTCTTTAAGGTTTTTCGCCACGTAGGCCCCATCTTGTATTGCTAGCTAGCTATGCTCCTGTTCTGTTAGCTCTGGTGCTGTGATCGCAGCTATAGAGTCTGAGCAGCGTGGACAACAAGCGTTTGATGAGATGAATCATCTTGAAGAGTGCATCGCGATTTTAAGCCCACTAGAGTGACAGCAGTCATGTATTAGAGTACCTTCTGTGAGTTGGAGAGACTAGATAATAACGTCTCCTGACATTCTATGGTTATTTTTCAATGCAGAAAAATGTGACCAGTGGCATATATAACCTTTACCGTGGAACCCAAGTTAAATTTGAGATTGGTAAAGGTGGATGGATTTTTTTTTTAAATTAATTTTAATTTTAATTTTTTAAGTTTACATGATGGGGTAAGATCTCATTCTTTCATTTATGCCGCATTGAACGTGTATGTTTATTTTTTTTAATAAAAACTTTTATTATTATTTAAGTCCTGGCTATTTTCACTGTGGCTCTTTCTCTTATTGGAGGCGGAAGGCTGCATGTTTTGGGTAATCGAGGGGTTAACGTTCTCCCTTAAATGGGTGCGTTTGCCTGCCAGGCTTTTGTTTTTCAGACAACAAGGCAGGCGAGCTGGCAGCCCTGAGCCTGGAAGCTAGTCAGGGTATGGAGCCGGAGTTCCAGGCCTCCCGTGGTTCTCCCCGTACATTCCCTGCGCCCCCTGCTGGTCGTCCCCAGTAGCTCGCCCAAAGAAAACAAAAATAAAAAAACAGACTTAGCTTTCTCCCAACTCCAGCCCCTTTTTCTTCGTCCCTCCACCCCCCAAACACACACACACACACACACACACACACACACTCTCACACACACACACACACACACACATGCATACACACCCGCACTCTGTTTCACACACACACACACACACACACTCTCATACACAAACCCACACACACGCATACACACCCGCACTCTCTTTCACACACACGCACACACTCTGTCTCACTCACACACACTCTCACACATACACTCTCTATCTCTCTCACACAAACACACACACACGCGCACACACACGCACACGTCAACTGGGTCTGAAGGAGACGCCGGCCCTTTAAGAGCGCGGCTGGCGGGCGGGCGGGGCTAGCAGGCGGGCGGGGCTAGCAGGCGTTGGCTGCCAGGCCTCAGACTCCAGCGTGACGGGCGCTGGAGTTGAGCGCACATGTGGACGCGGGCTCGCTCCCAGCCCTCTCCCTCTCTCTCTCTCTCTCTCTCTCTCTCTCCCCCAGCGCTCTCTCTCTCCCTCTCCCTCTTTCTCTCTGTCTCTCTCTCCCTCTCTCCCAGCCCTCTCCCTCTCTCTGTCTCTCTCTCTCCCTCTCTCCCAGCACTCTCTCTCTCTCTGTATCTCTCTCTCCCTCTCTCCCAGCACTCTCCCTCACTCCCTCTCTCCCTCTCTCCTTGTCTCTCTCTCCCTCTCTCCCAGCACTCTCCCTCTTTCTGTATCTCTCTCTCCCTCTCTCCCAGCCCTCTCCCTGTCTCTTTCTCCCTCTCCCTCTCTCCCTCTCTCCTTCTCTCTCTCTCTCTCTCCCTCCCTCTCTCCCAGCACTCTCTCTCTCAGCGCTCTCCCTCTCTCCCAGCACTCTCCCTCTTTCTGTATCTCTCTCTCCCTCTCTCCCAGCCCTCTCCCTGTCTCTTTCTCCCTCTCCCTCTCTCCCTCTCTCCTTCTCTCTCTCTCTCTCTCCCTCCCTCTCTCCCAGCACTCTCTCTCTCAGCGCTCTCCCTCTCTCCCAGCACTCTCCCTCTCTCCCTCTCTCTCTCCCCTCTGTCCTTCTCCGCCTGTCTTGCCTCCGCTCTCGCTGTCAGAGAGACAGACAAGCGCGTAGCGTCAACTCCGTCTGAACTGCAGACGGCTCTGAATGGGGGGGGGGGGGGGGGGTGGTGAAAAACACAAACAGGCAGGCGAAACGGACAGAGGGGGCGGGCTCTCTCCGTCAGATTTCAGACCCGATCGCAGGATTGAGGGTAGCCGTTGCCAGGGCACCACGGCGACGGACGCACAGAGCTCTCGCAGGCCGCACCAGCCCCCCCCCCCCCCCCCCCCCCCCCGTCGCATCGTAATTGTGACGGATTCGGACGCTCTGCCCAGATGGCCCTCTGATGGATGGGGCTCTGTCCCCCCCTCCGCCCCCCCGCCCCGCCCCGCCCCGCCCCGCCGGGGCTAATGGGATATTTATGCGCGCTCCTTCCTCCGATCCGAACCCTGCATCTCGCTGCTTTATTGATTTACAGCCCCCCCCCCTGCCCCCCCCCCTCTTTAAAAGGCATCTGATACCCGGTCTGCCTCAGCGTCCCCGCTCACCTCCTCAGGGGAGCCCAGGGAGAGTCACGCAATCCGAGCCCAATGAAATAAGCACAGGAAATCGATTCCTTTTTATTTTTAGAATGCCCTCCCTCCCCCCCCCATAACCCCCACCCTTACCCTGCCTAGAGTGAGATATTATTCTTCTGGTGGTGAACCTCTGAGCGAGGTCTGGCTCTCGATATCACGGGATCCTCAAACGGCCGGCCGGCCACCCCAAACATGACAGATCAGGCGGAAAGGGCTACGCTTTGTTTTCTCACAAGATAGCGTCTCACAACGGTGCCCGCCAAAACACTTCAGCACTGAGCTGGCGTTTTGGAAATACATCGTTCCCGTGTGTCGTGCTTCGGGTTGCATGTGTGTCCGTGCTCTCTGTGGAAGTGGCAGTGGGAGAGGAGAGGAGAGGAGGAAGAGGGAGGGGGGAGGAAGAGGGAGGGAGGGAGCATTTTCCTTCAGCTCCCTGGTTTCTGTCGAGGGCGACTCTTTGATCTGGTTCCAGTCCGCAATGTGTTAGTCTTTCCACGCTTTCCCTCTCACTGGGGTTACCACGGTTACTCTCTCCACCCAACGCACAACAGGCAGCTTCACCACCACGTCTATCTACACTTCAAGTTGTTCCTCAGCTTTACAAGTGCTGTATAACTGACTGTGAATTAATATATATATTAATATATATGTGTGTGTGGACAAGCCCTTCAGTTATTGTTTGGGTGACTATTCATCCGGACTAACTTGAAATCTGCAGGCTCTGTAACCCTCTGACCAAGACCAGAATGCATTGCTCCAGCACTCCGCCTCTCTGTGGATGGCAGCAAATTGCATTTGCAAATCGTATTGTCGCTAACTCATTCTTTAAAAATCGCTCTCGGTCGCTTAAATGCATAAATACAGACTCCAAGCGCTTAGTTAAGCAGTGGATGCAGTCTGGCCTTCGTTCACTAAGCTGGTTTGTCTCTTGCTGTGCGGAACTGACGTTTACCGTTTAATCTTCTTGCTTGTGGCCTTGTGCTAGTGGGAATAGGGGATTGGGCTAACTGCACGGTGCATTCTGGGTATTGGAGGCAAATGGAAACAAAGAGAGCAGGAGTATGCAAATTAGATCAATTTTGTAGTTTTTTTTCCCCCAAGGCATTACTGCTTTTTATTTGGAGAATAGTTCATCATACGTGTCCTAATGAGGGAGATTGTCTCGTCCAGATATCAGAATATAAAGAAATAGTGAGCAATAATGGAGATTTATGATCTATATTTGTTCCCTTGCATTACAGTAAATGGTATTAGTATATAGTTAGCCAGCTGTACCAAACTCTAAATAAAGGAAACAATTAAAAATATAGAACTTTCTTCACAGTGCTGTTTTGAAACTCATTTCAATAATGATTAAGAGAAAGTGGTTTGTCTAATCACTCTTCAATTATAAGGACTTCTCGACTCTGAATTGTGTGAGAATGTGTTGTCTGTGTGTCCACGTGTGTGCGCATGTATGTGCATGTATGTGCGTCTGTGTGTGTGCGTGCGTGTGCGTGTGTGCGTGCGTGTGCGTGTCTGTATTTATATGTGTGCATGTCAGTGTGAGTGTGTGCATGCGTGTGTGCGCGTGCTCGTCTGTGTGAGTGTGTGCGCGCGCGCGCGCCTGTGTGTGTGGTGAGTGAGTCATGTGTGAGAGGTTGTGAGTCAGTGATCCCCCCCCCCCCAGGCCGAGGGCTTCATTAGAGCTCAGAGTTGTATAATCTCCCTTCTCTCCCTCGGCCCTGAACCGCAGAGTTCAAAGCGCACGGCTCTCTCTCTCTCTCTCTCTCCCTCTCTCCCCCTCTCCCCCTCTCTCCCTCTCTCTCTCTCTCTCTCCGCTGCTGCAGAAGCAGAAGCGCTGACTGCTCTCTCCCTCTCCCCCTCTCTCTCTCTCCCTCTCCCCCCCTCTCTCCTTCCCTCTCTCTCTCCCTCCCTCCCTCCTGAAGCAGAAGCGCTGACTGCTCTCTCCCTCTCCCCCTCTCTCTCTCTCTCCCTCTCCCTCTCCCCCCCTCTCTCCTTCCCTCTCTCTCTCTCTCTCTCCCTCTCTCCCTCCCTCTCTCTCTCTCTCTCCCTCCCTCCCTCCTGAAGCAGAAGCAGAAGCGCTAGCTGCTCCCTGGCCAGATAGCGGCTGGCCTCCATTACTACTTATTTTCTTAGGGTGTTGCCACGGCTCCCAGCACAGATAGCTCCCCGGCCCCTTGTTTGTGTTACAAATGACTGTTTGCTCTGTGCCACTGAAACCCCCCCCCCCCCCCCCGCCCACCCACCACCCCCGTCCCTTTGGCTAACGATACGGG
Source organism: Anguilla pacifica (assembly GCA_039654925.1). Classification (NCBI taxonomy): domain Eukaryota; kingdom Metazoa; phylum Chordata; class Actinopteri; order Anguilliformes; family Anguillidae; genus Anguilla; species Anguilla pacifica. Next base: position 6,076,268 of record CM077301.1, on the reverse strand, counting down.
CCTATCTGTTTCCATGTTTTTGTTGTGTTAAGGCGAAAGCTGGCACTTTTTTTTTCTTTCTTTTTTTTTTTCTTTTCTCCAAACAGTCTCGTTGTCCCAGCCAGGAAACGGCATCGCGAATTTCCACACAAGTTGGCTCTTATCACTTTTTAAGGTCCCCCCTCCTCCCACCCACCCCCCCCCCCCCCCCCCGCCACACACTCCACCCTTTCCTTTGCTTTCATAATGCAGGTATGTGTTCTGCATCCACTGGGACTCTGATTCCTATCAGACTAGCGGGAGTACTCTGAGGGGAGGGGGGGGGGTCGGAGAGGCGGTTTTTGTTTTTTAACCTCGTTTTTCTACGAGCTGAGTTTCCAGAACAGAAGGCCTTTTTTTTCTTTTTTTGAAAAAGGAAAAGAAAGGGAAAAAAACTGCCCTTCTCTTTTAACGGCTTCAAATAGAATTACTCAACGAGGGGGCAGCCGTGGGTCTTTTTAAGATCGCTGAGGTACGCGCTTCGGAGGAAAACGTCCTTCGCTGGAAATGGAATCTGGCGAAGGAATGCAGCTCCTGAGACAGGAAGCTGGGGGGGATTGGGGGGGGGGGGAGGAAAGAAGGGAGCACAGTGCCGCAGAGGTTTCTTAAAAGTGTGGGTTTGAGGGTGATTAGCCCTGCGCAGACATGCCTGGGCTGGAGGGGGGCAGAGAGGGCTGAGGGGGGCGGGGGGGGGGGGGGGGGCGCGTGGCGCTGGACGAACACTCGCCACTTTGTGCTCGGGACCGAGCGGCTCCACGCGAGACTCCCCCGGCTCTCCTCCGAGACGGTCAGACTGACGGAGGGAGGGAGGGAGGGATGGGGGGAGGAGGAGGAGGAGGAGGAGGAGGGAGTGGCCGCTCAGGTTTCACACCCTACCCCTCCTCCCCTCTCCCCTCCCCTCCGTCTCAAAGTCTTTTCTTCTCCTCCTGCTCTCCCATCTTTTTCTCTCTCTCTCTCTTTCTTACTGCAGGAGTACTAAAATATCCACCTCTTTTTCACCAGTTCCACTCAGCACTTATTGTGTTGCATTTTGCCTCCCATTGGCCAATTAGGCACCTAAATGCTGCTCTGTTATTATATGAAGTTATGTAATTTACCTTCACACATTTAAGTTATTTCGTGAATGCGTAATGGTTGCATGCAGCGGGCATCATGGTTATAACCTGTGGAATTGGGCTGAGTTAAGCAGTCAGGTTGCGTATAAATGTTCTGTTGAACCCGTGTACTTATTTGCACGACGAACGACTGCCTTCCCGACGTAGGCCGTCTCTCCTGACGCGACTCTGCCTTGCCTGTGCTGCGTCTGTCGTTTTAGTGTCTGTTGTTTTAGAGCCACGCTTTTAAGGGCTGTGCGTCGTTTTTTTTTTAGTGCCTTTTAAAAAATCGAATCTCTGTTTTTGTTGTCGTTGCTGCTGTTTTCAAAACCTGGACTTGCCGAAGCTTATTACTGAATGAGCAGCCTTTTTGAGACCCTCAAGTAGAGCGAGTTTGTTTACGATGAGGCCGGTGACGATGAGGCCGGTGATAATGAGGCCTTGTTTACGATGAGGCCTTGGTGGCAATGGGGCCTTGGTGATGATGAGGGTTTGGTGACGGTGAGGCCTTGTTTGACGAGGGCTTTGGTGACGATGAGGCCTTGGTGACGATGAGGCCTTGTTTACAATGAGGCCTTGATGACGATGATTGGTGTTAATGAGGCTTTGGTGACGTTTAGGCTTTGGTGACGATGAGGCTGATGAGGTTGAGGCCTTGGTTAACGATGAGATCGGTGACGATGAGACCTTGGTGACGATGAGACCTTAGTGACGATGAGGCCTTGGTGACGATGAGGCCTTAGTGACGATGAGGCCTCGGTGACGATGGGGCCTTGGTGACGATGGGGCCTTGGTGCCGATGAGGCCTTGGTGCCGATGAGGCCTTGGTGTCGATGGGGCCTTGGTGACGATGAGACCTTGGTGACGATGAGGCCTTGGTGACGATGAGGCCTCGGTGGCGGTTGATGTAATCCCGACGGTAGCCGTGCGGTGCAGCAGCAGCAGCAGCAGCCGGGCGGCCTCTCGCTGAGCCGTGACGCGCGGGACGCTCTCGCCCCTCCAGAGCGCATCGCGGTTTATAAATAGCCTCCCGGCCTTATACGGGTCCGGCTGCTCGGCCCGTTAGAAACACAGAGCGCCGCCAGCATTCGAATGTGCAGCTGGTAGCTGGGAAAGCCCTGCGTCTTACTGAAGGTAAAATGGAGGGGTTTGCACGTGAACTGGCGTTCTCTCCCCCCCCCCCCACCCCCCCGACCTCTG
>CM077301.1:6056456-6068956 GCA_039654925.1 Anguilla pacifica | reverse complement strand
GCGCTGCTTCTTACCGCTTTGAATGGCTTCAGGTACAAGTGGCAGACTGAGCAGCGTTACCATAGAAACCTGGAACAGGACGAGGCCTTCATCCCCGTGGGAGAGTCCCTCAAAGACCTGATCAACCAATCCCAGACCTCGGGCAGCGGGTCCGGCCTCCCCCTGCTGGTAAGCCAATCAACGCGGTGTCACCGGCACCATGAACCCCACCCTTCAAGGTGCCGTCACCCTGAGAATAAACTCAAACCAGTGCTGACTTCCTGTTCCTCCGGCTCGCTTCCTGTTCCCCTGGCTCCCGCCCCCCAGGTGCAGCGCACCATCGCCAAGCAGATCCAGATGGTGCGGCAGATCGGGAAGGGGCGGTACGGGGAGGTGTGGCTGGGCCGCTGGCGGGGGGAGAAGGTGGCCGTCAAGGTGTTCTTCACCCGCGAGGAGGGCAGCTGGTTCCGGGAGACCGAGATCTACCAGACCGTCCTCATGAGGCACGAGAACATCCTGGGTACGTTCCGGATGACCCCCGACCCCTTAATATCATTGGTTATTACCTTTTTTGTCATGTGACATAGTGGTTAGAGCTTCTCTTATGGTAGTTCTTCATCTGATGGTTCTGTAGTTTGAGGGTAAGTAATGGTTGCGTTCTTTAGTATGTTTAATGAACATTTACTGTAAAACTAGAGCTGTCACCCCCCTCTCACGTGCAGATCTTCTGATCATCAGTCACAATAACAATAATAATCAAAGAAAACAAGTAGTATTCACTATGTCCTGTTGAGACCATTCTTTTAAATATGTTTGTTAACATTTTGTTCTGCACCGTTACCAATAATTAGATGTTGGTTTGATGTTTTTAGTTCATGGCGTATTCATTTCCACATGTTCGTATTTCATATTTTTCGTACTCATCTGCTTTCTCCTCCCAGGGTTCATTGCGGCGGACATCAAGGGCACGGGCTCGTTCACGCAGCTCTTCCTGATCACGGACTACCACGAGAACGGCTCTCTGTACGACTACCTGAAGTTCACCACGCTGGACACCAAGGCCCTGCTGAAGCTGGCCTACTCGGCGGCCTGCGGCCTGTGCCACCTGCACACGGAGATCTACGGCACGCAGGGCAAGCCCGCCATCGCCCACCGCGACCTCAAGAGCAAGAACATCCTGATCAAGAAGAACGGCACCTGCTGCATCGCCGACCTGGGGCTGGCCGTCAAGTTCAACAGGTACTGATCCTGCTGGGGGTCTTCAGCGCTGCCTGTGTGACTGGGAGCTGAGTTCACTCACGTGTACGCAACCACCCATGCGCACACACACACACACACACACACACACACACACACACACATGCACACATCCAACCAAACACACATACGTGCACGGACACATGAGCATGCACACACACATGCAACCAAACACACACACATGCACAGACACACGCACACATGCAAGCACACACACACACACACACACACACACACACAAGCCAACCACGTAGAATTTCTGGTACAAAAATTTAGAACGGGCATTCATATGTAGGCGTGCACTCCTGCACTCACAAGTGTAGCACTCCTGAGGCCGTAAAAGGACAGGTGTTCACTCACTGCCAAGGCTGGGCTCCCCATAAACCAGTCCCATTTCACCCAGGGCTCCTCCCTCCTCTCTCTTCCCTCCCCCTGTCAGTGACACCAATGAGGTGGACGTTCCCCTGAGCACCCGTGTGGGCACCAAGCGCTACATGGCTCCCGAGGTCCTGGACGAGTCGCTCAACAAGAACCACTTCCAGGCCTACATCATGGCCGACATCTACAGCTACGGCCTGCTCATCTGGGAGATGGCTCGGCGCTGCATCACTGGAGGTGCGTTTGCCTGCCCTGGACGTGTGCTGGGGTTGATTAGTCTGGTCTGAACGGTCCCAGCCCTGGGACTGCACACAGCTGGGCTTGATGTGATGTGAGCTCTCTCTCTCTCTCTCTCTCTCTCCTCCTTCCTCCCTCCCTCTTCCCCCCCTCCCTCCCTTCCTCTCTCTCCTCCTCCTCCCTCTGTCCCTTTCTTCCCTCCTCCTCTTCCCTCCCTCCCCCCTCCCACCCTCCCTCCCTGCCTCCCTCTTTCCCCCCTCCTCCTCCTTCTCCTCCTCCACCTCTCTCCCCCTCTCCCCCCCTTTCTCCCTATCTCTCTCTCTCTCTTCCTCCTTCCCTCCCTCCCTCCCACCCTCCCCACCACTCTCCTCTCTCCCTTCCTCTCGCTACCTCTCCGCAGGTATAGTGGAGGAGTACCAGCTGCCGTACTACGACATGGTGCCCACGGACCCGTCCTACGAGGACATGCGGGAGGTGGTGTGCGTGAAGTGCCTACGGCCCACCGTGTCCAACCGCTGGAACAGTGACGAGGTGAGTCAGAGGACCCGCCGTTCAAAATGGAGAAACAATGAGGTCTGTTATGTTAATTAATGGGATGAAGGTGATGCTCATTTGATGTTAGTTACCTTTACTGGAAAGACAAAATGACGAAAGTAAATTTCACTCTCTCAGAAGTGCGTTCTTTGGGGATTTTGTTAAGGCGTCTTTGTGGTGTGGTATTTGTGTGACTCTTTCTCTCTCTCTCTCTCTCTTTCTCTCTCTCTCTCTCTCTCTCTCTCCTCCTCACCCCAGTGTCTGAGAGCCATGCTGAAGCTCATGTCTGAATGCTGGGCCCATAGCCCCGCCTCTCGACTCACCGTGCTGCGGGTAAAGAAGACCCTCGCCAAAATGGTGGAATCTCAGGACATCAAAATATGAGAGACTCACGACCTCGCGCCCACGCCGGGGAGGAACTCGTTGCCGTTTCTAAGGTCATGATTATGAATTTATTGCTTCACCTCGAGGGAAGTGGGCGGAGCTGGTGGGACAGGGACAAAGAGCTCAGCCCCACCCCTCAGACTCGGTCACTGACAGACGATTGGTTCCGAGACAGTGCTGAGACTAATGGAATCTCACAGACAGCCTGCCATTGGTTCTCCTTGCTCTTTCAGCATCGGAATTCTGGGAAATTGGAAGAGAAGAACTGTGATTGGTGCTTTCTGTGAAAGCCATAGACTACATCACATGGGGGGGGGGGGTGGTTTGGAGGGAGGTGGGATTAAAAGAAGAAACAACATAAACAGGAAATGGAGCACTTCATCTGCGACACCAAGTCAGCAAAAGACATTACCTGCCAATTACATTTTTTTTTTGCCTGTTTACATGCAAGCCGTCTTTGTTTGTACCAGGACAATGTCTTTTTCCTGCCATATTAAAATATATTTCTGACTCTTAAGTATAGTAATTATAAAGGAAGGTAACAGGAATCAATTTGTATTTAATATGTAAATAAATCATTACTAGATGCTGTGCCTATACAAAAAAAAACACTTTATGCTGCAAACGTCTATGGTTGGTTTCCAGTGTGCAGTGCATCATGGGACATCCTGGGACAGTGGGGCTGTGCCTGAATCACAGGAATGGCTCAGTGTGTTTAAGACAACAGACCTCATCCAGTACGAGATACGCCTAGTATACAAAACAAACTTTTTCACGTTTTATCAAGGGAAAGAAAAAGAACAAGATCCGAAGAAAATGGCGAACGAAAATCGAAGGTTTTTCTTGTCTAAAATTGATTTGTAAAATATCGTATCCTGTCCAGTCTTCAACCTGTTTTTTTATTTTTTATTTGTCCCTTTGTTCTGTAATATCTATTGTGGGAGAAAAACTGCATGTGAATAGAGGAGGGTAAGGACAGGCAAGATGCAGGTAGTTTCTTATGGTGCGTGTGTACGCTTGGTTCATTTAAACATGGTTCTGAAAGCTTCCGGGCCAATCACGGGCTTCCGGCTACTGCACAACCGTTACCTCCACCGCACGCTGCAAATGGACGTCCGCTCAGTTTCGTTCCTATGGCACTTTTTAGAGACTCTGTCACTGAGACGCTTCACGTGAAAAACAGGAAGTGGAAAAATTGTGGAAGACTGGGCCCTCAAATCCCAGTAAGAGAGGTTAATAAGAAAAAGGAAAAAAAATCTTAGTGGGAAGGGGGGGGGGGGGTGGGATACTCAAACAGTGCAGAGGAAAAAGACCCCCCAGTGGGAAGGAATCTCCAGTAGAACCTCGGCTTAGAAGGGGGGTGGGGGGCATCTTCCACTGGCCAGCGTGCCATTTTAGTTTTTCCTTTTTATTGAATATGAAAAAGAAAAATATGCACATCCTGAGCAGGCCATCAACTGACAAGTTGCAAAGAAAGGACTCGCACTCATATTAACTCAAATAGTACTTTTATTTATAAAAAATATATATATAAAATAAAATGTGACACATTTAAAGTGTGTGTGACCTTCCCTTGAAATTTTTTCCTTCATTTTATTAACAGTTCCATCCATCTGAAATGGCCTCCAAGAGTATTCTTTCTGTTCATTTGAATGCAGTGGCCAAACTTGTCGCCAAGAAATAGCAATGATTTTTTTCTGTTGTCAAACTGTAAAATCAGGCCATAAACTCACTGAGCTCTTATTTGAAGTCTGGGTTGTTCTCGAATTGGTACTACCGTCTTCATAATTTCATAGCCGTATAGTCGTAGGCGAGGGGGAGCGTATTTATGGTTATTAATGTTGCATGTCTGTTACTACAGTCTGGGAACTTGACCTGGTTGATGTTGGTTACATTTAGATATAAAATGGGGTACAGTCTAATGCACAAATGTGGATACACATTATTTATTGTGTTGTGACAACTGATATAAGCTCTGTAAATACTCTGGATATCAAACCACTGAACTTTGGTCAGGGGGGAGGGACTGTGCAACCTTTCTGGAAATTCCTGCCTGTTTTTTTTTTTGTTTGTTTGTTTTTTTGATGGATAATCTGATCTTCCCTTTCTGTGGAAATGGTTTAGCAGAATTCCTTGAAAGCCCAAAATGATTCTCATCTGTCTGCGAAAAGGCTGTGTGCCGCAGTTTCGGTGCTTAGGGTGAAAGGAGGGTGCTCTATTAACCAACCAAGTGGGAGTTCATCTCTCACAAATATGTTTGCGGTCAGTATTGTAAGATATCGTTGTTGTTTTTTCCAGCCAACCACCACACCACTGTTCATTAAAACACCAGTAAAAGCCACCGAAACAGGTATGCTGTGAGCACCCGCGACATTAACGCTTTGCCAAAAACACGACAATCGTTAATTGCCGTTTGTTTTCCCCGCGTTCTAAATGACAGTTGGATTTGAAAATGTACTTAGCACTCAGCGGGCTGGCTGAAACCGTGCATTGCCATGTGTTTGTTTTCCATTCTGTCATCTAGTCAGAAGCCAAACTGTTCGTAGCATGCCGAGGAGGCCTGGCACGGTTAGTCTTCCGGAATATTCCATACCGCCGTCAGGTGCCGTGTAAATATTTCTCATTCTTGGATGCTCAGCGTCGGGAAAAAAAGCTGTTGCCTTCTTGTTCCATTAAATTTAGACTAGGCGAAGATATCAGAACAAAAACGTTCTTTTATTAACTTACAAGAACAAATGGATATTTTAACTCAATGCTATTGTAATACCCAGAGTAGAAAGACAAACATATTGACAAAAAAAATAATAAAATAAAATAGACTTTCGCTCCACATGAAACCTGCATTTCTGTTAACATTATTTGGGTTTGATTAATGCATGAGACAGCATATTATATTAGGAATAAACATGCATTTTAAAAAATGTTGTGCACTAAAAAAAAAAAAACTTGTATGAGTGAATCAGTGAAATAATTGTATTTTTGTATCTGCATAGGAAAAATGTATATGTACAAGTGGTGTAAAAAAAAAAAAAAAACCCTAATTGCAACCAGTCCTATCAATACAAGCTTTGTAGACTTCTCAGCAGTTTACTCGATTATTAACAGCGTATTACAGTGGCTACAGTGGCTACAGATAAAGCTAGTACAAGTTCTGAATCATCAAAGGGCTTCTAATTGAATAAAACGGTCCTCAGCCACCCTTGACTGTTCAAGTGTGTTTGACTCAATACAATCGAGCCGTTTTAGCTTGCGCGATGAATGGATGCTGTCTTTGCCCGCCAGTGTAATTCTCGCTTCGTGTCCGTTTCTCTTGCCATTGTGTGACTTCCAAATGTCATCTTAACCTCTCACATGATTAAAAATGAGGTACACAAACGACCCCCCCCCCCTCCCATTTTGGTTTGTTTCATACCCCGTGTCTGTTCTGCACAAGTTTGTCTGTTTGTCGAAACCATGCTCCCAATTAATTTGTAAGTGTTTGTAAAGAAAAATCACTGTAATTGATTGAACTTTAGTTGTACATAGTAATTGAAAATCGATCACATCACAGAGCGGTTACCTTTCTCTCTCTTTGCCTGTGTTGTATGCAAAACTATATAGAATAACCTCTAAAATGTAACTCTTGAGTGTCTTTTGTACAGCATCTGATTTCAGAAGGTGCCTTATTAAGTTTACCAAGGAAAAAAAAAACTGTACACAGATTATGTCCAATGTATCAATTTTTAAGTAAATAACCTTATTTTAGTACACAAAAAATGTGTTGTGTTGGGTCGTTATTTCAAATGCTTAAAAGTGTTTGGGTGAAGTTTTTACTGGGGCTGAGATATTGGAAACCACGTAAAACCACATGGTTTTAAGTCTCATACTGTGAATAGGCTGAACAGTGTTTAATGCAATCTTTAACTGTTTCTGGTCTGTTTTTCTTTAATGGAATAAGGTTTAATGTACAAGTAAAACCAAGTATTGGAAAATACATTTGTCACTTCATGGGCTTTCTAAACGTAAGGGCATGGGTGTAGTTGAATTATAGTTTGTATAATAAATACAGTAGAAAAATTGGCCAAGTTTTCAATCTCAATATAGTCTAATGCCCCATCTGGTGGATAGAAAGGGTAATTGCATCAGCAAAATTGTGTTCATAGGCATTGAGTCAAACTGCATGCAATATGCAGTTAATTATGTTTTATTCACATTAATCTTATTGTGTAAAGTTTGACATGTTTGGCATTTCCACGTAGATTTTTAGTTTGTTTGTCGACGGCCTGAATGAATGTGATGCAATAGGGGCAGTTTCTGGGAATCGTGTGGGTACTGGCACAGCTGATAAGAATGTGATCTGTACAAAGGCTAGTTTTGCACAGCTGCGTGTTATCGTGACTCTTACATGAACCACATCATTTACAGCCTGTGGTCTACACTTTGGCATATCTTCTCTTGAATTCTCACTGAAACCCCCAGTTTTGTGATTCATTTTTCCTGAAAATGGTTTTGGAGTTCGTGTGTGTGTGTGTGTGTGTGTACGTGCATGGGTTTGCGTGTGTGTTTGTGTGTGTGTGCACGTCTCACACCCAGGCAGCTGGTCACTAAAGGTCAGCCCATGTGACTTACTGAGCAGTCGAGTGTCCTTTTCTCTCTCCGTATGATTGCAGGCTGCTGACCTGAATCATTTTACCAGCCGTTGCATAGGAAAATGTTTTAAAGACCGCAAGTAAGCATTTCAAAGTGAGAAACCTACGAAAGCATCTCTACATTATCATATATACTCTGTATGACGGGGGAAACACTTGTAGGGTAGCAGCTGTCCGACGAATTTCTAGACCTGTCGGTTTAACTCCCGCGGGCGGAGTTTCCGCCGAGGCCTCAGGTGTTCCGGAACAGCAGGAGTCCCGCGAATGTGTTGTCCGCCGCGTTGCCGGGCTGGATCGTTCCCTCCGACAGTTCGAGGCGGAGCTGCTCGCCCCCCTCCAGCTCGAGGAGGCACAGGCGGGACAGGGGCCCCGCCGGCTCCCCGGGGCCCCGGCGGAGGGTGGCCACGGTCGCCTCGCCCCTCTTCAGGCGGGCCAGCGAGGGGCCCGGCCCGAAATCAACAGTCAACGCGAAGAGGTAGACCCCCGCGGCGGGCGCGCGGAACACACCCGTCTCCGCCGAGTACATCTCCCCGTGGTTCAGGAGCGCCCGCTCGAAGACCACCGCCCCCGTCTGGCTGGCCCCCTCGCTGGTACTGGCGAGGAACACGAGGGGTGCGTCTCGGATTTCGGCGAGTCCTGAGGGAAAGAGAGAGTGAGAGAGAGACTGAGTTTAGGGGTTCATACGCATTTATCCTGGTTCTTCCCAAATTAATCCAAATAAATTTTAGTAATTTTATATAAGTCTTAAATAATCTTATTTAGATTGCATTTCCATGTAATCAAGTATAAGTAGGAAAAGTTCCAACTGCAATACAAAGTGTTTTTAAAAATTTATTTTTTATTAATTAGTTTTGTACTCCTTTGAGTGCTAGTTTCCAAGAACGATTGATTAGGGATTTTTTTTTTTTTTTGAAATCATAGTTGATAAAATCTGCAAATATATTTATAAGCTCTTTATGGCCTGCTGTGGTCTTAAATAAAATGATAGTTAAAACGGATTTGCATAAAAGTAATATTGACAATGTGAGATATGTTGTCATTTTTTCAAAGTCCACAAGAGGGAAGTGTTGCATTTTTCAGCGGCACTTGCTGAGTGGAAACGCTCATAGCCTATTTAGTGCCCTGGTTCTTTGTAGTCCGTCCAATTCTAGGTATGTAAACAGAAGCCAATTAAATTCCCCACAGCTCTTTAGGTTCAAAGTACTGCTATGAGTTCAAGCCAGCTTTTTCATATTACAGAAACAGGAACCGCAGGTCAAGTCATAATGGAATCAATAATGAGACGCTGATCTTTATAAATATTTCAAATGGTTGAGGAAGAAACTAAATCATTCAGTTGGCGTACAAATTAATGACTGATGGCCCTCTTGTTCTTGCTCATCTTATCATTTTAATGATGGTAGGACCAAAAACTTCTGTGACCTTGTTCTTAGACTGAACATATTTATTATTTGAAGATGAATCATCTTTTTGTTCACCCGTAGTGCAGTTCATCTGATTGTTAATGCAGGATTTAATCTGTTTGGATAATGGCTCAGCCAGTTTCCTCTGTGGCTGTATAACGGAGCCAAACAAAACACAAGTTATTAAATTATGCCTTCGAGAGTTATGTCTAATTTAAACTATGAGACACTGAACTGCAAATTTAAGCGGTTGTGACGGTGTTGCTGTTCAGCATATCGCGTAGTCCTCACCAGCTGTCTCCGGAGAGGTGTCCCTCCTGCTGCGGAGGCTGACTTTCTGGCCTCCGTGACTCTCCCTCTTCTCCGCTTTCTTCTCCTTTTGTTGCCTCCTGCGCCTTTTCTCCTCCTTCCTCTTGACCAGAGCCCACAGCTTGTCCAGTTCCAGGGTGCCCTCGGAGTCTGCCAGTCCGTCCATGTCGCTGAAGACGTTTTTGAACATCCGCAGGTGGTCCTCAAGGCCCCTGCGCAGCAAAGACACTTCGCTTTGCAGTTCCTCCACCGGGCCACCGGGGGCAGCGTTTTTAGTGCAGTTGCAGCATGCGATGCAACGCTGCTCTTCCAGCCGGGTCACCTTGGCGTTCAGGTCTTCCACCTCTTTCCCCAGGCTCCAGAAATCGCTGACGGAGTAGTCAGGTCGGTCTCCCATAAGAGAATCTGGGATGTCCTCCTCCAGGGGGCCCCTGCTGCGCTTCCTCAGCCCCCTGGAGCCCGGCTCGCTCGAACCCAAGGCCTGGTCCTCCGCGGCCACGTCGGCCTCCTGCGCAGCCTTCCACAGCATGGTCAGGCTCACGTTCTGGTGCTTGATCTGCACCAGCGTCTGCTGGATTCGGTCCCGGAGCACGGGGATGGAGTACTCCTGCTGCGCCGGGACGGGCCTCTCTTTGAACTCCAGCACCTCCTCGCCCAGCAGCACCTCCAGCACCTCCGTGTGTCGGATGGCGTCCTTCAGGAGGGACGAGAAGGAGCTGGCCAGCCGTTTCATCTCGGCGGCCTTCCTCTTGTCGCTCTCCTGCAGGCCGCGGATCTCCTGCTGGCTCACCAGGTGGGAGGCCAGCAGCTGGGACACGTTGAGGTGCAGCACCCGGCTCTTGTCCTGCTCGAAGGCCAGAGACTCCTTCACCTGCAGCAGACCCTGCTTCAGGTCCTCCACCAAGGTGTCCCCGCCCACCTCCCAGCGGTCCTGTCCCTCCACGAATTCCTCCAGGCCCTGGCGGTTCTCCTCGACCGACTTGGAGACGTTGGCGACGTCCCTCTCCAGCTTGGCTAGGCCGGTCTTCAGGGCCTTGCAGTCGCAGTCCTTGCTGGTAGAATTTATGTTGTAGATCTGCGTGTAGAGGTAGTCCATGTCCGAGTCCATGTCCTTCAGCTGCTCTTCCTGGAGGGTGAGGTTGCTGGCCAGCTCCTGGATGCGGTCCAGGACCACCACCTTGGCCGCCTCCACCTCCAGGCCCGTCTCCATGAACTGGACCTGGCTGTCGCGGCCCGTCTGGGCGATGCGGTCCTCCAGGCCCCGGTAGCCCCTCTGCAGGTCCCGGATGTTCTCGGTGGTCAAGTCCAGGTCCTCCAGCAGCGCGTTGACCTTCACCGTGTTGTTCACCACCTGGACGTCCAGCCTTCTAATGGCGTCCCAGACCGCAGGTCCCTCCACGTGTGGGCTGTGATGTGCACCTCCGCTCTGCACCTCCTCCAGCTGCTCCTGCTTCTGCTTCACCTCGGTCAAGGAGGTGTTGAGGGAGTGGAGATTGACCTGCCAGGCAAATTGTGGAAGAGAATGAAAGGCTGAAAAAAGTTCACAGGAACGCCAATGTTGCATTTTATTAATAGAGCCGATGTTCTTACACCTCTGCATTTACTGCAAGGAGGTGCAAGAACAATAATAAACACATTTATTCTTGCATGTGAGCAAAGTGCTTTGCAGAAATTGGAAGTGTGCAATCTTAGGTTTTGTGTGAGACTGTGTGGCTCAATATGTTTTTGCATGAGGATACTCAAACTTAAGTTTTTATACTGAATGGGAGAGTTCAAGGGTCATTGGCCACACACTGACCTGTATCATCTTCTGACTGCGCTTGATCTTGACGTCGGCGTCGGTCTTGAAGTTGGTCAGGTTGTAGTGCAGCATGGCCTGCTGGGAATGCATGCGGTCCTCCAGCTCCACGCGCTGCTGCCTCAGCTCCTCCCTCACCTGGTCCAGCTGGTAGAAGCTCTCCTCCAGCTTGGCCTCGAAGTCGCCCCCTTCTCCAGCGCCTGGCCCGGGCCCCCCCGAGGCCCCTCCCCGGCCCTCCCGCTCCTGCTTCAGCCGGGCCAGGTCCTGGGACAGGCCCCCCACCTCGCGGGACAGGCGCTCCAGCGTCCGGTTGAAGCCGTCCAGCACCGGCCCGAGCTGGGCCATCAGGGCCTCCATCAGGAGGGGGAGGGACGGAAGCTGGGGGGCGCCGGGGAAGGGCGAAGCGACTGGTCCGGCATCCACTCCACCCGGACCTGTGGGACGCACATGATCAGTGAAGGGGCCTCTGACTCTATAAGGCTATAGCCAGCTAAGAGTAAAACAGTATCTGGGTTGAGGTCATGGGTATTTTCTAGTTCATCCGCTAATTCAATTTCCTGAATTGACCGCATTGAAGTGGAATTGACCCCAGTTCTGGCGAACACAGCGTAGTTCAGTCGTAGTGCGCTTCACGCACTTGTATCTAAAACAACGAATGTCCTCAATTTTTTCGGCCAAGTTCCCAACAATATAAACAGCCGATAACTATATTTGGCGATTTTTAGTGTCCCGAGAAGTTCAGCTTGCGCACGGAGACTCCTGTTGTTTATTGGAGCGTGGGATGAGGTAATGTTAGCATGATTAATATTTAATGGCAGGGTAATGGGCTCCTGAGGCCTGCTGATATCCTGTGTTCTCCTTTCAAATAGCCTCTGTCCATCTCCTGGGGCTGTAAACCTGCCCCCCCCCACCACCACCACCACCACCACCACCCCTTACTCACTCCAGATGTCATGCGGCCCAGGCAGCAGGTAGGTGTGGTTATGCTGGTGTTTGATGTGGGTGTGGTCTGGTGACACTGTTTTGGGGAATGATGGTAACCAGGTCTGACACTGTTGCTCTTTTAACTCAGGTGGAAGCACTTATGTTCTCTTACATTATAGGTAACTCTGGATAAGAGCATTCGCTAAATGTAATGTAGTTGAATGTAACTTCAGGGAAGTGCAGTGTGACCGCCATCAATGTGTGTGTATGCGTGCATGTATGTGACTATGACCGTGTGCTTGTCTGTGCATGTGAAAGCTTTTAATAGTGTTTACATAAATGGAATTTGTGTTGAATACTTCAATTAAAAATCAAAGTGAGTGTGTGTTAGAGTGAGGGTGAAAAGAATTTGTGTATGTGAGACGGATATCAATCCGATTATTATCACTGTTATTGTTACTCTTCCTGTTACAATTTATTCTTTGTTTTGTGTTATTCTTGGAATGCTGTGTTTTCAGAAATTACTTGATTTGGCAATAAGATTCGAAATCATTGTTCATGCCGAAAAAGAAGTGTGTGTGTGTGTGTGTGTGTGTGCGTGCGAGAGAGAGAGAGGGAGACAAAGAGAGGCGTGTGCGTGCGTGCGTGCGTGCGTGCGTGCATGCGTGC
>CM077301.1:6033956-6048956 GCA_039654925.1 Anguilla pacifica | reverse complement strand
GGCAGGTGCGCTGTTTCTTCACAAACTCAGTTTGCTGAGCTAGCGTTAGCTAGCGTTAGCGATCGTTCGACTCGCCGCGTCGTGTACGCAAAGAATAAAAGGAACTGCCGTTTTCAACTGTCAGTCAAAGCTCAGGACAAATGTTGTTTGAATACCGTCCTCAGTCTTTTGTGTCATTGTCAAGACAGCTCAGTGTATGTGTGCAGGGCATTCTGCAGTGTATGTGATTATACGTGTACAGCACGTGTTCATGTTAGAATCTCTGGCGGTATCTTTCTGGTTGTAAATGACACAGAGTGGTCTGTGCACTGGGATGTTTGTTTGAGTTGCCGGCCCGACGGAGGTTATGTAATCCTTCCTAAATATTTTCATGGCAATATTTCACCATGCTTTGAATGAATGTGGCTTGCCTGCTAGCCATCTGTGCAGTTTGACTCAGTCACATTACAGTACTGTTGACTCACCCCGATTTCTTTTACTCAGAAATAAGAGGGTGGTCCTCAATGTGAGTCCTTGCTGACCAGTGTCCAGTATAAAGCCTTGAATTACGGTGATCTCATCTAGAGATACTCACTGTCTGCAGCACAGGCCCTTCCCTGAATTATGACATCACAATAGTCTCCAGGAAACCAAACTAAACCTGTCACCAGCCAGACGGCCAGGACCCTCTCTCCATTCCGGTGCAGTGATCCATTCCCTTCAAAACTGCCCTGCCGTGCCCCACTTCCTCACGGTCCCGGCGGTGAAAGAATGATTCGTCCCGTCGCTCCCCAAAGCCCCCCGTTCCCACGGCTACCCGCTGATTGATGGGCTTTAGTCCCTCACCCCCCGTGGGGGTCCCTCGCTAACCTGCTCCAGGTTGAAATGGCAACACGTTCCAGCCGAAAAGAGAAACGGCAGGGCAGCGGGGTCACGGGGGTCGCGACGGTGCGAGGGATCAGTTCATTACCCGCGCGGGCGGACGCGGGGGGGGGGGGGCGGATTTTGCGGTCGGCGGGTGCGCCTGAGAAGCCGGCCGACGCGGCGCGGAAGCCTCCGGCACCGTTACCCTGGGGTTCCTAGCCGGAGACGCGCGGGCGCTGTCATCGACGCCGACCCAAAGGGTTCGACGCCACGGAAACCGGGACGACCTCCAAACGGGGGGGAGGAAGGCCTGAGACGCTGCGTGTGGCTCAGAGGCGAGGGTGGTGGGTGAGGGGATGGGGAGGGGGGGGGTAAACGTTGTTTTTGGCTGGCCTCCCACGCCGCCGACGCGGCGACCGCGCGGGGCGCAGGCCGGAGCCCGTGTTTGTCGCGGCGGGAGGACCGGTCCGCGCGCCGTGCGCTCTACAAAACACGCTCCGTGTGACGCTCCGGGCCCGGCCGAGTCGCCTGCGATTGGCTGCGTTTCTCTGACAGGAAGACCCCCGGGCCCCCGGCCCCCCGGCCCCCTGGCCCCCGGCCCCGGCCCCCGGCCCCCAGCCCCCGGCCCCCGGCCCCCGGCCCCTCGCCCCCCGGCCCCCGGCCCCCCGGCCCCTCGGCCCCCGGCCCCAGCCCAAGGGCCCCAGGCCTCGGCGAGGAGTCGCGGCCCCACAGGGAGAGCGGACGTGCGCCTACAGGAAGCCGCGTCTCGGGGGACAGAGTTCCTCGCGGTTCCAGCCCCCTTTTTTACACCACGCCCGGGGGGGTCGGCGAACGCGAAAAACACACGAGGCCCTGCGGTCGGCCTGCCCCATTGTGCAAGAGCCCTGGCCCAACTGACCCCCCCCCCACCCCATCCCATCCCATCCCCGTGCCGAGCCAATACAAACACTGATGGGCTCTGGAGAACCGGTTAGGCGTGGGTGGTGGTGGGGGGGGGGGGGGCAGGGTTTAAGATAGCTGGGGCCAGGATGGCATCAGGGCGTTCCCCCAGGCAAAGTAAAACAAGCCGATGGGATCAGAATGTGTCAGGGGCGAGACTGGAGCCGGATTATAGTTATTTGGTCTTTGGGGGGTTTGAGATTTAGGAGGAGCAAGTAAAGGACACACAGCTACTGAGGGCAATCTTTCTGGGATCCACAGGCGAGGGGGAGCAGTGGGCCTCAGAAGCCCTGTTGTCGTTCCCATTTCGTTACCGTTTTCAGGACTTAATAAACGAATGGCCCATCTATGGGAGAAATTAATGCAGTTTTCCCAATTCCTTCAAAGTAATGTATGACATTAGGACATTTGTTTATATATGAAAGAAAAGTATACTTTTTACCATTTTTTTATAATCTAAAAAATTTCAGTAATTTTAAAAAGCGAATTGCTAACGGCTATGTCGATCGCGACCCCTCGCACAATTACAACATCATACACAGCTACCATTCTCACGAGTAAGTTTGCTGTGCCCTGTTGGGGTAATAAATGGATCCAGTGCCATTTAAGAGAATATTGTGTCCGGAGAAAAACGTCCAAGTTTCAAACCCCAGTTTAAATCACCGACTGTGACAGGGATGGTCATGTGAGACCCCCATTCATTTTCTCCGTAGAGAAATCGGGCTTTGATCCGGAAATCCGCTACGTCAGACTTCTGAGGCCCGTTTACAGTCACAGCCAGTGACATCATCATTGTGCGACTACCTGGGTCTGAGCACACATGGTCGGCGTTATGATAATCTGATTAGTGGCGCTGCATGTCCAGAGAGGGAGGCGGGGCCTCTCCACCCTCGCACAGATGGGTCTTAGAACCTGTGTCGCGTTGGCATGGCGATAGCCAACCATCCAACCCAACTGCATGAAAAAAATATTTGTGATGATGTGCGCTGGAACTCTGTTCAATATTTATATTTTCAAATGGACAAGTAAAAACCTCCGCTGTTCACTTCCGCTGCAGTCACGCACTGTTTATACGCAACTCCAGGCAATGAAATGCAGCGATAAACATCTTAATTCATTTCCAGGGTTATTTTGACAAACAGAGTGCATCGAGGTCATTGGGTCTGAAACACACCTATAAAAACTCTCCAACGAAGACCAGCAGGCCTTCAGAATAGCACAGGAGAGACGAACCCTGGTCCTGGAGATCCACAGGGGCTGCTGGCTTCCATTGGGCCTCAACACTTGATCATTGATCAGTTAAAGCGGTTGATTATACAGTAAACCCATCATATATTTACATTTAGAAAACAAACAGCAGGCCTAGTGACTCTCCAAGATCAGGGTCAGCTAGCCCTGGCATATAAGTAGAGTATTTTTTGAAACCCTGGACTCCTGCTATCTATAACTGGGTAGTCTGATTAAAGACCATCCATTGCTTATCCAAGCCTGTAGGTGCATAAGACAGTGACCTAATTGGCCAGAGTGCAGACCAGTCTGATTGGAAGACTCCATGCCCCGCTGATGTCATAGAAAGACATGGAAAGCGACACAGTGTGTCTCTTTAGCCGCAACGGCCATCTACTCGCTGCTGATTGGCTCCTGCTGCCCGGGAGGAAGGAAGCGTCTGGCGGTCTTCCACAGCCTCAGGCGTCCCGGCAACCCTTTCCCACGCGGGCCGCACACAGACAGGACGCCATCACCGACCCCCGGCCCTCCCCGGGACCGCAAGGCGACACTACTGCTGCTGACCCCCACCCGCTTCCTGACAGGTGACATCACAATGCCGGTGGCCACGGCGACGGTGTTTTCCACCGATTCTGGTTCAATTGTGGAAATACTGAGAGGCCGACAGTGCAGGCCCCAAAGGTTGTGTACGTCCTCCCTCTCCCTCCCCTTTGCTCACCAGTGACTGTTTTGGATCTAAATTCTTAGCGTGGAGTTGATCAGAGATGCTGAATCTTTTCCTTGAGGGGAGAATGCTTTTTCTACTGCGATAAATGGAAAAAGGAAAGGAAATATAAAAGCTCCATCCTTATTTCTTGTTGGGGTCCAAACTAAGGCTGTGCCTATTGCTGGGCTGAAGTGCGTTTGGCTTTATTTTATTTATTTATTTATTTATTTATTTTGCATTCCTGAGGCTACGCTTTGTTGCTGGGTACATGCTACATCTGGCAAGCACAACAAGCTCTCCATTATGCAGTTGTTGTTTCTCGGTGTGTTTAAGCAAAGCCACATTTTATCATTCCATTCACAGTGTTTCGGCTCTTCGGGGGGGGGGGGGGGGGAACCAGCACAAAAAAAAACAACGGCATAAATGTAAAGTCTGTTCGGAGTGGCCGATGACCCAGAAATCGAATTTGGCGCAGACGTTTTTTTTTTTGTCTTTAGCTTTTCAGTGCCTTCCAACAGTTAGTCTAATGCACAAGCTAACATGAGAGGTGCTAAAACAAGCAGCTAAGGGTGGAGTAAGGTTGCCTTTCTGCTCCACCGCTGGCTCTGAGTCTCTGTCTCTGATATGGGTTGAGGAGGTTTCCTCAGAGGAAGAGGATGGTCGCGTTCATCTGGCTGCAGAGACGGCCGCCAGGACAGGAAGGCCGAGACACGTGAACGACTGTTTAGGAAATCGCCCTGTCCCCTATCCGACTGCCAAAACCCAGTAAGAGCGCCTGACATCACTAATTAGAATAGCTGGTTGCTTCCACCCCTCCCGTCCCCCCCCCCAAACTACCCCTCTCCATTTCCTGTCCTTCTCCGGTCACTTCCTCTCCAATGCTCTCGTCTCCATGGCAGTAAGCCAGACTTAGGTTCCAGAATGACTCAGGAAAGGTTCTGACTCCGCCCCCCGGGCTACTGTGTGCGGACACCTGGCTCGGCTCCCGAAGGACAGGCCAACGCGCCACACCCCCAGGGCCGGCGCTCAGACCGCCATTTTTCCACAACTACCGCCATGTCCCTCGAAAACCCTTCCTGCCTGTCGCCGTTTCACCTGTGCCGCCCCCCCCTCCACACTCTCGGTGGGGGCCCACTCAGACATTCCGCGTTTCGCACCAGCTGCCTGGCCGGCTGCCCACTCAGGCAGCCAATCAGGATGCCACAAACCAGCAAATCCCCCCACCCCCCACCCCCACCCCCGAAGGACCCGACCTGCTGCACCTGTGACCTCATAGCACCCCCCAGTCAAAACCGAAACTGAAAAAAAGTTACAAAAACACTACCTCTCGTACACCGGGGAAATCTGCTCTCCATTACAGTAATGGTGGTGACACAGAAACCTCCCCCCCCCACCATGAGCTGTTTAAACAACGCTGAACTGGGTCGGCTGAGAGAACTAATCGTGGCTTGTTCTCCAGAGTTCTCCTCTGGGGAGAGCTTTATCTGAGAATCAGGCTGGTGGCGCTGCAATTTGGGGTGTAATGCGCGCATCTGGGTTAAAACAATTTGTCCCCGGTAACTGCGAGCGAGATCGGAGATCGGGCCGTGCCAGGAGTTTAGGAGTTTAGGGTCCGTGTCCCAGCACAGGAAATCCGAAAACCTGCCAATGTTTTCCGCCAATTACCGCAAAATTGGGCATTGATTCCTGCTTGGAAGAAAATTTTCTGTGTACGCTTACGGTCCAACACTTGGGATTGCGGAGGACGCGATGCCAAAAACATCAGGAGAAGTACGTTGAGTCTGTGTGTGTGTGTGTTCGTGTGTGGTGTTTATGTATGTAGTCGAGAGTACTGACGCTGGTTCATCTAAATGTTTACCAGAAAAAGAAAGAAAAGAAAATAAATCTCTGTTTAGTTTCTCGGCAGGTTGTCCCGATTATGGGAGATGGGAAAAAAGACATCAATGAAGTCCACATGACGTGCGCCGACGGAGTTTCAGCATTGGGGAAACGGCTCGGATGACATGAGAAAGCGCTGGAGACATCGTACAAGTTACGGCTAAGCACATCAGCGTGTTCAAAGCCCCCCAGATCCACGTGCTGTCCTTATGTGCACAATGACAGTCAGAGACACGATCATCACCATTGAACATTTTTAAAGGGATCATGAAGATTTGACCGACATGCAGTTGTAAGTGTAGTTCTGCACGTCCCGCTCCCTCTGCCCCCCCCCTCCCCTCCCCCGCCCCCGTGAGTGTTTACCGTCTAACGGTGGGCGGCGTTGATGTAACCCTGCCGGGGCTGAAGCGCCGGACCCTCTTACAGCCAAAATGGGGATGTGGAGGACTCACCCCATGCGAGCTGGGTGGTGTGGCCTGGCCTCTCCGGTGGGGGGTACCTCTCCTGGAACACCCTGAGGGGCGAAGGGTGGCCCGTGGGCCTTGGGGTGGCGCGCGGGTCCCTCTGAGGGGGTCCTGTGAGCCAGCAGGTGGTGCTCCGGTCCCGTTAGGGGAGGCCCGTGGCCCTGAGGGTGGAGCGCAGGTCCCGTTTGGGGTGGCCCGTGGTGCCCGTGTCCGGGGGTCCCGCTGCGACGGGGCATCCCGAAAACCCCGGGGATGACGCGGTCCCAGCCGCCCTGCCCCGGGACGGTCCCAGGCTCGTCCTCCAGCCCGGGGTCCCGAGCCCTGATGTCACCCCGCGCCCCCAACGCCAGCACGACCAGGATAACCAGGGTCATCGCAGCCATGTTCTACAGCCTCCTCCGTAGCTGCCAAAAAAAATCTGAGCCCTGCTCTGGGGTGGCTTTTTGTTTTAAGGAGCTGCTCCAAAGAGCGTCTGCGAACTGCCCGCCCCCCTCTCCAAAAACCTTCCTCTCCACATCCGAGAGTCCCCTCCCCCTCCACCTCCTCCTCCCCCTCCCTCTCCCTTCCCCTTCCCTCCCCTCCACTCCACTCCTCTCCTCTCCTCTGGAAGGTTTCAAAGCCCTCCAACAATCATCGGAAACGGTCCGCCCACCGGTGGCTGCCCCCCCCCCCCCCCCCCCCCACTGGAAAGGTCGTAAGCTCCTGGAACAATGCTCCAGTGGCCTGCTCGCCCCCCCCCCCCCCCCCCAGCCCCCTCGGACCCCCTTGGACCGGGGAGACGCTGGAGGTCTGGAGAGTCCGGTCGAGGAAGCCGTCCATTTCTCTTGGCAGGTCTCCGGAATTCTTATCGCCCTACCCCCCCCCACCCCCCCTTGGCCCCCCCGCCCCCCCCCCCCCCAGGCCCTGTTTCCTCTCACACGGAGCTCAGGAAAGGGAAGCTGGTGAAGGGCAAGATTGGACGGGTTTGAAAGCAGGTCGAGGAGCTGCAGCCGCAGAGATAGGGGCGCCCGGCCAGGATTTATGCGCCTATAGGAAAGAGCACGGAGAATCGTTCCTTCCCCCCCCCCCACCACCACCCCACCCCCAGATCTGCTGCTCTCTTCAAGTCTCGAGTGGAGACCGGGGGGGGGGGGGGGGGGGGGGCTTTTGCGCTGGCAGGGGCATCGCGATGGGAAAGACAGTCCGTGACGTCGGAAAACTCGTTGGGATGAGTCAGTGTTTGAAAGCATGTAGTTCCCTTTACCCATGTACCATGGGTTCTCTGCTATGGAGAAGAGTGTTCATATTTTTTTCCGTTCTGGACCGTACTAGTGTTTTTGCTTGTGACCCCTGGGGCAGACTGGTCATCTGTGGACATTTTGGGGGAGTTGGGGTGACTCAAACGGTTCGCTTTTCTTTCCCATGGTCTTGCTCAAATCGTCATGTAATCTTCGCATCTGCTCTGTCTCACAGACGATGTTACTTCACAACAGAAACCTACTGCCAGGTCTCTTATCTCCCCCTGATATCAGTTTTTAGAAACCAGCAACGAAGAACGAGGACAGCCCTAAACTGCTGCTCTGTCAGGCCGAAATCCTCTACATTACCCTCTCATCCACCGCCCCAACCCACCCCCACCCCCCCCACAGAGATGAGTCATAAAGACAGCCAGGGATGTCAGTTCTCATGACAGGAGAGACTCATGGATCATCGCAGCTCCTGCCACAGTTTGCAGAAACAAAATATTCCCGACTACCCATGTAAGCCCACCCCCCTCCCCCCCATTTCGACCCCCCAGCCCCTGTGGACGCCTGGTCCTCAGCCATCTTGTCCAGGGGGGCCCTGCCGATTGCAGACAGCGGTAAGGGCCTCTTGACTGAGACAGGAAAACTCCCCCCCCCAGGGTGGATTAAAAGCTTAGGAGAACACCAGGCGCTTTCCCCCAGACGACCAGCAGGTGGCAGCACATTTACACATAAGGAGCCTTTTGTTTTCAGGCTCTCCGTGGAGGCAGACCTCAGCCATTCCTCTTAGGCTGGACAATAACATTCCCCCCAATGAAGAGGAGAGGAGAGGAGAGGGGAAAAAAAGAACACATTCCTCGCCATTCGAATAGTCTGGTGCCAAGGAGCACCACTTGAGTAGGCACTGTAAGCACCCTTCTCTCTCTTTCTTTCTCTCTCTCTCGCTCTCTCTCTCCCTGCCTCCTCTCATCGTTTGTGATTGCGTGCATGGGTGTGTGTATGTGTATCTGTGTATGTGTGTGTCTTCATCTGTTTCTACAGCAGTGGGTCTCAAAGTGGGGGGTATACCTCCTAGGGGGGTCCTCAGTGAGGGTTGAAAGGGGGGGGGGAGAAATTCCATCAGGAACCAAAAATAAAATAACATCCAAGTTGTCGTGGGGGGTTCAAAAAATGTCCTCTTACCAAAGCGGGGGGAGCCTGGCCAAAAAAAGTTTGGGAACCGCTGGTTTAGAGCACAGCCTGACCCGGAGACTCCATGACAGACGGAGTAGTGGAGTTCCTGCATGACCACATACTGCTGCAGACACAAAGCCAGCATTTACAAACGGCCATTCTTTGATCAGACCCACTGAGTAAACCCAGGACACATCAAACAAGAGCTGGTCTCCGCACTGCAGGAAGGATGCTGTGATTTTGGGGGGGGGGGGGCGGGGGGGGCAGTTAAAGAACTACTTTAAAGCACGAATGCTGCAATGTGGGCCTGGCCTTTAAATCACAGGTTTGATTTAGTGCAGTGGAGAAAAGGTCGTCAGCGGCAACCGACCTGTCAGATCTTTCTATAGCCGTTAAGGGAATACGCACGCTTCCTGCATCGTGATGTATGCCTTCGGGGGTCACTGGGAGTGGGGGGGTCAGGGGTCACGGGGTCATTGCTAGGGGGCCGACTGAGGCCAAGCTCAACATCAAAGCCCGGCCAGGGCAGCTTTACTTTCTACTTTCTTGTACTTTCTTTTTCTGGATAAATAATGACTGAACTTTTTTTTGTTGAATTTCCTGAAGATATCATCGGGGTGGTTAACAAGTATTTCTTTTTTGAACAATGGGTCTCTCTGGAACTGCTTAAGCACCTTGAGGCAGCCCCTGTGAAAAGCAGCCAACGCTCTGGGGACCTGCATGTAAGGGCCAGGCCCTCTCAGTTTGGGGCTCACGCACAGCTGGCAAAGGCATCAACGGCGCGGGCTAGCGTCCGGCCGCCAGAGCCGCCGCCACTACAGGTTTGTTTTGTCCCGCCCCGCAGCATATGGAACGAGGTGCTCGGGTTTCGGGTGTCGCCGGGGCGCAAGCCGTCTCTCGGCAGCTCGTTGCCGGGGCGTGTCCGCGCAGCTGGCGTGCGGACAGAGTCCCCCCCCCCCCCCCCTCCCCGGCGATGACGGGCTGGGCCGCCCGTTCAGGTGGAAGGTCTCGAATGACACGGCCTTGTCGGAACAATAAAGGGCCGATTGAAAAGAGGGTGATGAGATGAGGGAGGGAGAGATAGAGAGACAGAGAGGGAGGTGGAGGAGGGAAGGGAAGGGGGGAGTGAGAGAGGAGGGATGGGGTGGGGGTGGGGGGGGGGCTGTCACATTGACTGAAGGTTCCAGAGTCACACGCGTGCGTGCCTTTGGCGGGCGAATGGAACGTTAGCTGATTGTGCTGATGTCATGACCTGTCTCTGTGATATTTATAACATGGCCTAAACATCGATTTTTTTTTTTCCCCTTCATAGCCTTTTTTCATTCAGAGTGGCTGAAAGTGCTGCCCTAGCGTGTTCCGATTCTGGTGGATTGTGGGATTGACAGCAGATTTGTGCCGGGCACTAGTGAGCGACAGCCCCAGGGCATTGTGGGTATTTGTGACAGGATGGGGCAGCCGCCTTAGTATTGGTCTGCCTCAGGATAAACTGACATTCGCTCTTTAACGTAATGTCCTTTACGTGTTCTGTTCTTTTCTCCTATCTGTTTCTCTATATCCTTTTAAACTGGTGAACCGTGGAGATTAGCTTTTTACAGGCTCCTGCTGTCTTGTCCCTTCAGTCTCCTGGCTGTAAATCTTAATAAGAATAAATAAATAAAAAGAAGCACTGCATTCTGGGAAGGAGGAGCTGTTCTGGTAGGAGAGCCACGGTGCCCCAATGAGATCACCTACCCTGAAAACCACTGAATATTTTACGCCACTCAACACTTCCCTGAACGCGTGAACACACCTTCCAGTCTATAAACGCGGCTTCCTCCGGCACGCCCCAGTCGGACGAAGACGAAGACGAAGAGGCCGGTGTCGGTCCCCGCTGCCGCCGACGGTTTCGCATCGCACGCCTGCTCCCCTTCCGCGAGGCGCAAACGCGACGGCGAGTCACCCCCCCTGAGGACGATGATGAGGACGGCTGCTGGCAGCCGGCCCGGTGTGGGACGCGCACTGGATCGCAGGGTTATTGAGGGATTAGAGATTTACGCTGCGGAACAGAGCCGAAGGGGAGATCCAGGCTAGCTCTGTATCGACAGCCCCCCCCGCCAGCTCTCGGGCTATTAGTCAATGGCTTCAGCTGGAGGACCTGGCCTTCAATCAAATGTACTGTGAAGAGCAGGGGGGCGGAGGGCTTTTGGTTCTGTTACCCGCACAGGGAGAAAGCGGAACCTATTGTTCCGTAATGAGTGTAGGGACAGGGTGGGGCCTGTGGTTCTTTTTCCTGTGTGGGGATGGGTCACAGGTTCGATTCCTGGGAAGAACACTGCCGCTGTATCCTTCAGCAAGGTACTTAAGCTGCATTGCTTCCAGTATATATCCAGCTGTATAAATGAATGCAATGTAAATGCAATGTAAAAGGGTGAGGCCTGTGGTTCTTTATCCTGTATAGGGTCAGGGCGGGGCCTATGGGTCTTTATCCTGTATAGGGTCAGGGCGGGGCCTATGGGTCTTTATCCTGTATAGGGTCAGGGTGGGGCCTATGGTTCTTTATCCTGTATAGGGTCAGGGTGGGACCTATGGTTCTTTATCCTGTATAGGGTCAGGGCGGGGCCTATGGTTCTTTATCCTGTATAGGGTCAGGGCGGGGCCTATGGTTCTTTATCCTGTATAGGGTCAGGGTGGGACCTATGGTTCTTTATCCTGTATAGGGTCAGGGCGGGGCCTATGGTTCTTTATCCTGTATAGGGTCAGGGCGGGGCCTATGGTTCTTTATCCTGTATAGGGCCAGGGTGAGGCCTATGGTTCTTTACCCTGTATAGGGTCAGGGTGGGGCCTATGGTTCGTTCTGCTGTATTAGAACAGGGCCTGTGCAATCAGGTCAGGCTGCTTAAAACGCTTGTGCTGCTTTCTTCCATCCAAGGTCATTGGCTGTATACCATTACCCATGGTGGGACGTCCCGTAGGCGAATGCCTCACCCCTCTGCGAGCCACTTGGCACCCCCTCACTAATTGGGGAGTAGCCTGTAAGTTTGGGCCAGCTCATTAACGTCCACGGTGTCGGGCAGGCACGCCCTCTTCTGTCCGCGTCATTCTGTACGCCGCATTTAAATTTTTTCGCTGCTGTGTTCTCACGAGGGGTGTGACCGCCCTCGAATGTCACGCCTGGGCCTTTGCACAGCATTGGAATTTAGATGGGCTTGGCTTAGCTTAGCTTAGCTTAGCTTAGCTTAGCTTATCTTAGTTTAGCTTAGCTTAGCTTAGCTCTTCAGCACTCGTCGCGTACAGCAGCTAGCGCCGCAGAAGTGCTATTACGCGGCATTATCTTATAACCTGGCAACCGAAACTGGGGGTTCTTCCTGCGTGCCTCTCCAGTATCAGGTTGTGCAGTAAGAATTCAGAGGATTTCTGCTCTTGGTATTCAACCGCTGGAATGCAGATTGTTGTCTTCATTCTCGCAAATCAAATATTCTCTGTGCACGTGATCATCTGAAAAACAATACAATTTAAGATACTGTTCATAATATACAGTATGTAGTTAATGTTGTAGATGTACACAGCTGGCCACCAAAAAAGCCTTCATCAGGATGGAATCGAGCAAGTGATTTTTAGATCGTATCAAATTGGGCTTAATTCTCATTAGGTGTGAATCCATTAGGGTCGTACAGTACCGTGCACAAACACCTGACTGCAACATGCAAACAAGTGGACATAATAAAACTACGTGAGCATACTAATTGTATTTTATGGTTCACTAGACATTGCTTAACAGTGGGCAACTGTGCACTTGCAGAAAATGGGGGCAAGAAAGTTCCAGTGATGGGACATACGTTTGTCACTGGGAAGGTTCCCAGCAGGTACGTAAAATTGGTTCCCTTAGCCAGCAATACGTAACTGAATTGTACCCTTTTTTGCTTGTAAAATGTACCAAATAGAACATTATTGTACTTCCAGGGTACCTTTGGGAAGAAGATTCTTGAAGAACAAATACATACCTCCACTTTCCGAGAGTGTGGAATGATGAAATTAATCAGCGCAAACCAAGGTCAGCATGCACAGTTCAAACAAAAAGTTCAATGCATACTTCAAAAGGCTCGTTTCAAGTGCTGCTGTGATCAGAACTCGTTGTTCTTTGAAGCCCGTGTACCCGGGAGAGTAAATAAGTATTGCGGACCCGCAAATGGGGCAGATTCAGACACTGAGAAATGTTTCCAGGTCAGATGGCTAACAGCTGACTCCCCATAAAAGGCCTTTCATGTGCTCTTGCGCTGCACTGAGTGATGAGGCAAGGTCATCCTTCCTCTCTCTCTTTCTTTCTCTTTCTCTCTCTCTCTCTCTCTCTCTGTCTCTCTCCCTTCCCCTTTTTCTTTCTCTCTCTCTCTTTCTCTCTCTTTCTCTCTCTCTCTCCCTTTCTCTCCTCTCTCTCCCTCTCTCTCCCTTCCCCTCTCTCTCTCTCACTCTCACTCTCTCTCTCCCTCTCTCTCCTCTCTCTGCCTCCCTCTCTCTCTCTCTCCCTCTCTCCCCCCCCCCCCCTCTCTTTCTCTCCCTCCCCCCCCTCTCTCGGCCTTGAGTCCTTGTTCCTGTCCTCCTCCTTTATCTGAGAGAAAGCAGGCAGGCCGCGCCCTCTGTAATTGTGGAGAACGAGGGAGACGGAGAAAGAGAGAAAGGGCGAGCGGGGGGGGGGCGGGGGATCTTTGGGGGGGGGGGGGGGGTCCGCCACAGCGCGGCCGTCTGGTTTGCCGTAGTCATCCTCTCTGCTCGTCTCTGTCCTCCACAGCGCGCCGCCGCGTTTGATCTCGCCGCTCGGGCGGGCTCCCTGGGCCGCCGGCTGCCACGGCAACCATTTGGAGGTGGGGGGGGGGGTTGGGGGGGCTTCCGTCTCCCTCCATCTGACGTTGCTCCCACGTGGCGGGACGTCCAGCTGATTCTGCATGACGAGGTGTCGTTCAAAACTCTCCTTCAAAAAAGACCTTCATGATAATAATAATGTATTTTTCCAGATACCCACAGGTTGTAAAGGCTTGTGTTTATGTCCTTGTAATGTGCATAAAAACTAGTTCTGTGTCCCGTATTTTATCTGATTTTATATTTAAGCACTTTCCATTGCCTCTTTTGCATGAATTGTGCTGTATAAAAAGAGTTTGATTGATTGATAAAAGTATACGGAAATGTCAAAGATAATCATAGAAGCTATGAAACTCTGCAATATGAGCTATCCTTAATATAGGCTTTCAGACTAGCATAGCATAGCATAGCGTAGTCTGACAGGCAGGGATCAGACCTAGCAACAGGTCTGAAACCTGAGCTTCAGAGCTGCAACAAGGCTGCTGCATTATGTACTGTATAGGAGGTCACGGGTTCGAAGCCCACATTGGAGTCCTGACACGACAACATAAACCCGCCCCTATCAGTCGCTCTCTTTCAAACTCATTTGCACTTCGCTGAGCGTGTAAAAACCACACTGCGGCAGGAAAGCGCTGCGAGAGCGGATATGAGGATGTGAATAAAAAAGCGAGAAGGTGAGAGGGGTGGGGCCCGGCGAAACCGCCCGCTCGCGTGTTCGTAGCCTCCACTGCACGCGTAAGCTGGCACTGCCTCAGGCGCTGGTTTAGACATCTGTTCCTAATCTTCCCCTTGCGGTTGACAAACAAGCTTTTGTTCATTTTGCCACTCCTTCCCCATACAGTAGGGGTTGGGGGGTCAGGGGGGAAGGGGGTGGGGTGTAATTATTTCACGGAGAGCTATCAGGTGCTGTGTGCTGTACTGAGCCCTTGACACTGAGGTGCAGTACCCCACCCCACCACCACCCCACCGATCGATTCCCCCCCCCCCGAAATCAGGAGGGGTGATAATTGACCGTGGAGAAGCCAATATTTGCAAACATTTTCTCACTGTGCTGACAAATGGACAGCTCTGTAAAAGCCTGCCCGCTGGCCCTCAGCCAATCAGAAGGAGGGGGGGAGGGGGGATGGGCGGTGGCTGGAGTTTGCTGGATAATGGCGGTGGTGGCTGGAGAAGGTTAATTCGCTGAGTCATTGCTTCATGGCCACAGGAAGAGGCTGCGTGAAGGTGGGGCCGCGGGGCACTGGGGCAGGGGCACTAGGGCGGGGCACTGGGGCGGGGCAGTGGGGCAGGGCACTAGGGCAGGGCACAGGGGCGGGGCAGTGGGGCCGGGCAGTGGGGCGGGGCACTGGGGCAGGTGGTGATGCTTCCCTTCACTGCATTCTGTCTGTAATACATTTACTGGTGGTAGGTTGTGTATGACACATTTGATTCCAATGTAAAATCCAGCGACCAATCACAGGCTGCCTCTAAAGCTTTGCAGATCCTAAACAGTCCAATAAGAAAATTGGGGGCCTCTCAGGGGGGCATGCAGGGGCACCAAATGGGGGTAGGCAAGTTAGGACGATTCCAAAATTCCTGACTGACCGGGACCCTCAAAAAATACTAGAACATGGGCTTTTCCTGGGTGGTGGGGCCCAGTGTGAGATGTTTTCATGGGGCCCAAATTTCCTGGTGGGGTACCCGGGGGCGTGTCCAACAAAGTCAACTTGATGAAGTG